>CAKAEH010001782.1:0-30074 GCA_916381525.1 Cercopithifilaria johnstoni | reverse complement strand
TTCTATAACACAAAATTATAGCTTTCGAAATTGAATAAAAGAAATCAATGAATCAAAGAAAGACATAATTACGCAACAAGAAACAGCAATGGAGTTAATTTTTTACATGCGAATAAATTTTCCTTACGAAAACATGTTTTCATTCCATTCCGTTTATCAATCCATCCAACAATAATTGTTGCCATGACGCTGCCTTCTACATTCCATTCAATTTTAACAACTTCACCCAATACACACATACAAACGTTTCAATCTTTGTCAACGTTTCCTACGATCAAAGCTTAAATCTATTTCTTTTTAGCTTGTTAACTTATAAGCGAGCGATCAACATTTAATATTTCACGTAAATAAACTTAGAAAAGAAAAATGTAAGGAAAATTTTTTTTAAAAATCAAAAAAGAATAATTTAACTTTACAATTATATGCATTATAATATGTAAGGGAAGAAATTTAAATTAGAAACAAAAAAAAAAAACGAAGCTGGCATTAACGATTATTAGAAATTTTTTAAAAAATGAAACTTTTATAAATATTTTTTTAAATTAATTGCAATACCTTTCTTCTTCTTCTTCTTCTTCTTCTTTTGCTTCTTTTACTTCTTTTTATTACTTTAAAAATTTACACTATAATTTCTTTTTTCTTTTTCCTTTTGTTGAAAATTTAAAAAGCTAAAAATTACGAGCAGATATGCTTCTCTTAACTACAAATTACTTCCTAAAGCTTTTAGCTATTACGAAATTGTTATGTTGTCATCATTAGTAAATGACAAATTACTAACATACCATGAAACGGATATGAATGTCAGTTAATTTGTTGCGTAAAGCTTTTGCATTGAAATATTTTCCAGGCAACAAATTTTCAACCATTAATGATTAAATTTAAATTTTTTTAAAAGAATAAAACGAAAACTTTCCTTTCATTTTGTATTTCTTTAACATTTGTCATTTTGATGAATTTTATCGATTAAATAAAAAAATAATAATAATAAATTATTATTTGTTTTATTTTTTTTTTTGAAAAATTTAATTACTTGTTAGAAAATATGTTATGTTTTTAATTCATTACATTAACATTCATCATTTTGTGTATTTTAAATTTTATAAGCAAATTTTAGATAATTATTTTGTGGAAATCGATAATTATTGTTTCGTTAAATGAATAGTACTTCTTAATCTTAATGATGCATTTTTTACAATGTACAAATTAATAAGAGATTTCAGTGATGGAGACAAATGGATAAGGATCCGTAAAACTGGCGAGATTACGGCTTTAGGATCATTTTCAGTGATGAGGCTAAAACGGCACAGCAGGAAAGCATCGAAGAGACGATCAGAAATAACATTCGATCTAAGTGGTTTAACCAAAGTACTCAAACATACACGATTAACAAATGAGTTAGTTTTTCATTTCTTCTTTCTTTTTTTTCAAATTAATCATTAACATAAAAAGTTCAAATAATATATCGATTGTATTGATAACTTTGATTATCATACGATTATTATTAAACTTAACAATCATCGTATTCAAATGAAAGCTATCTGATCAACTATTATTATTTTTTATTTATTATTATTTATATATATATATATATTATTAGAAATTATTGTTATATATCATTTATTAATATTAATAATTATATTACTGCTATTATCATTGATTATTATCATTATTATAATCATTATTATCATCATCAATATCTTATCATAAAAATGATTTATTAATATTTCAATAATTGATAAGTAACACATTACGATGGTTAAAGGAAAGAAAGTGGAAATAAAAGCAAAAATTATTTAAAGATAAAAAATTAAAGACGATAATAACTTTTGTTTATTATAATAAATGTTTATTATGATAAACTTTTGTTTATTATAACAAATGTTTAATATAATAAACAAAAGTTATTATCGTTTTCCATTGTTTATTATAATAAGCATCTCTCTACAGCGTAAAATTTGTAAATTGTCGAAGAAGAAATTTAGTATGATATGTCTTATATTGATTTCAGATTTCAAAGTGGTCGTGATGCGTCACCACCTTGTCCTTCGCCATCACAAGATGCTTCTCTTGCTGTGCCAGCCAAAGGCCGTATTGTCCATATGGTGGGTGTATTTCAAAGTCCACCTAGTACATCCACCTCATCCACCAACGAAAGCAATAATGGAGGAATTGCTATAACAACTAATAGTGTACAACCTGAAACTCCTCCAGGTTAGTAACATTGAAAATTTTATATTTCTGTAAAAATTTTCGTATTCCTAAATATTCCTCAGATTAATTGTCACATCGTTGAACTTTTCATTGCAATTTCAAAAATTTCAAATTTCTCGAAATCTTCAAATTTTTTAAAGTTCGAGCTTTAAATTTACCATTCATCAATATTTATAGCTTTTTCAAAAATTGTAACAAGGAGAAAAGAATAAAAACAAAAGGCCGTTCACATTGCATCACTTAATAATTATATTTTCTAATAGATAAAGTGGATTATAAGTACTCAGCTATGTATGCACACACATATATAGTTTATGTTTGATGTCACTTTTTCAAAATGTCCGTTTTTTTAAAATTTCTTTTCTTCTTTCTGAATTTGAGGGATAATATCCAATTTATTCATATAACAATCATTCAAACTGCAGTGAAATCTTGGTAAAAAAAAATCTATTTTGAAATGATTTATATGGTGACAAATTTTAAATTTCCTTTGTTTTGATCAGTTATCAAACCTGTCAACAAGATCATTCACTTGCTCTCTCCGGATACCCACGGATACAATGATAAAATTGTTTGCCGAACAATCAAAGATTTTTATAAATTCAATGATTAAATTTCCTCCATTTTATCCATTCGCTAATTATTCTATTATTCTATTGATGAATTTTCAGAGAAAAAAAAAAAAAGAATAATGTTAAATTTACAAAGTATTGCTTAAATTCGGTTTCTTGTTTTAGCGTTAAGATCAATTTTCAGTTCAGAATACAGATCCAACATATTCCTCATCCGCACATCTTGATGAACCGAAAATATATCATCGGTGTAGTAATTCATTAGCGGCAACAGAACAGGACGATTTTGCACCAGAACAATTGCAAGAATTTGCGCAAGCTTTTAAGGTCTTATTAGAAATGATTCAAATTTCTAGCTGATTTTCAGTTAAATTTTTGTTAGATTTTTCTGAATCTTTCCTCGGACGATTCATTATATTATTTTTCTCTTCTTCACTAATTTCTTTGAATTAAAATTCCAAAAATTTTTTTAACGTAATTTTTCGTTTTTTTTCTTTCATTTGATAAAGTATATTGTAACTTCTAACTTTCCAATCTTTCTATTCTGATAATTCATTATTATATCATTCCATCTGTCAGAATTATAATGCATTTTGATGATAACGCTTGCATAAAAGTGCGGGAATTGCTGTATATTTTACTTGAAAAAAAAAGCTAATTTAATTGTCTTATGCAAATATTAACAGTATATACTTAGTAGCAATTTCAATGTTATCATATTTAGATGTTCGATAAAGATGGTAATGGTACGATGAATATCAAAGAATTAGGCATAGCGATGCGTACTCTTGGGTTAAATCCAACTGAGGAAGAGCTACTAAATATGATTAATGAATATGATGTAGATGGCAATGGCAAAATTGATTTTTTCGAATTTTGTAAAATGATGAAAGAAATGAGCGAGGAAACGGATCAAGAATTGGTACGATTAGCGTTCAAGTATGTATACTTTTCATCAATCATCTATGCTATCATATCTTTACTATAATGATTGATTAATCGGGGAAAAAAAAGCGTTGTAAACGACACAACATGTGTTTGGATCAGATAAGAAGCCTTGGTTATCATTTAACAAAACGGATTATATCTTGATTTAAAAGCTGAATTCTGAGTTTTAAAGTTGAGAAATTAAACTTCAAGAATATCAATATATTGATTCAATTTTCATACTGATATCTTCTTCTTTCTTCTTAAAATACAAAGGAAAAGTTTAAAAAATTATCAGATTAAATTATTCATTTTCCACAAACTGAATGATCGTACTGTAAAAATATCTGCCCTTATCCATTTCATATATATACTTACGATTTCATGCATGGAAAGCATTTTCTCCTTTTCGTTTGCTTTTAAGATTGACAAAAAAAGTATTAAGCATTTAAAACTCTTCGCGTTCTTTTCTGCTTCTACTTCTTTTCCATTAAATATACATACATGTGCAATACTTGAATTTTAATTTCGATAAATTTTTGATTTTTGAAATTTGAAATTTTTGGCATCTTAATGGGAAGTCTACCTTCCTCTTCTTTCTCATTCAATTCTATCATAATATCTGCTTGTAGAAATTCATCCATCTCAATGTTTAGCTCACTTTAGCTATACTGCATTAAAAGTGATTGGTCATTTTAACTTTAAGGTTTTCCTAAAAAACTGCTCAAAGCACTTTGTGATAAAGTACAAGAATCTTAGCGTAGTGAGGAAATGGCAATGGTTAAGTGTGAAAGAATGCATTATGTATCGATCGGGAATTAATTTAGGCGGTACTTTCTTTGGATGATGAAACTGTATCCTTTAAATGATAGAGTAGAATTAATAATGATTAGTAGAAATAAGAATAGATTATAAGAGTTAAGCAAATAATCCAAAAATGATAAGTATTACAAAATGATAAAATGATTCGTAATTTTCATCTTTTTTCTTTTGAATTTTGCAGATTATTCTAAGAGAATTTATTGTGCAAAACATTGCAGAGTTTTTGATAAAGATGGTAATGGATATATCACAGCTCAAGAATTCAAGCATTTCATGACAACAATGGGTGAAAAATTCAGCGAAGAAGAAGTAGATGAAATTATACAAGAAGTTGATAAAGATGGCGATGAACAGGTTAGTATCACTTTTTTAGAACTTATGACAGCTTAGCAAAACGGATATACAAGACATGATGGGAATCATTTGGTATCGTAATCGAGATGATAATCAAAGGTTAGTTTGGCTGAAGAAAATGCAACTGATAAATTTTAAAATGTAAATGATTCAAAAAATTGTAAAATATGCCAAAACCTTCCAGATCAACTACGAGGAATTTGTCCAGATGATTGCTCCGGTCGTTCACGATGACTCTAAAGATGGTCTATTCGCCGATACTTCATCCAAAAAATGAAGTAGATCACGAAAATTTCACGATTTCTTTCTTAAAGATTGCCTGAAGTTGCGATCGGCAGTTCCATGTAATTATCAACTTGTATCCAAAACACAAACATATCACTCAATTTTAATAGCATTGTGAACAAACAAATCAAAAAAAATTCCTATTTATTTTTGCGTCTAATTCATATATTTCATTCCTTGCTCAGGAATTTCATTACGGTATAACATGAAGACAGTTATGCCAGTTTACTCTTATCCTTTTACATTTGTTGAAATGCATTTATACGTGTATTACTTTTGGGAATTTTATGATCCAATAATCTGAGGAATTTGAGTCATTTGTAAATTTTATTGGAAATTTAAGAAATAATGGAGAGAAATAGGGAGATTATTAATATAGACGGGTAAATGATATATGATCATAGAATTCAATAAAAAGAACAAAGCATCAAACTTCCAGATACTTCCTCTAATAAAAAATTGAAAAAAACCAATCATAACTGAAAATGTTACACCTACGTTTCCTGTTGTACCACAATGACCGCAAACCTGACCAGGATCAAAAAATCCCATTGGAATTAAATTCAAAAATCGTGATGAACTTCTGGCATCCATGTCAAATTTAGATTCACTGTTCAAAGTGGACTTATTAGTTTTTAACCTCAAGCTTGCGGCCATTCCCGTTCGATCAACTGCTACATAGATCTCATATATTTATGAACTTCATAACTCCCTTTGCAATTTGTACATTGTACTGCCTCATCTACATGGATTCCTATCTAACTTCATTTCTTTATTCAGATTCCCGAAATCTCCAACAAATTTGAGCGGATAAAGTTTGCAAAGAAACTGATTAATATGTTTTATGCTTAAAATCCCAGGATTCATGTTAATAAGCACAAATTCAAAGACCTGAGATCTCGGAAAAAATTTACGAAAATCATTGTCTACGTAAATCCATGTGGTTCCTTGTGCAGTCGTGAAAGTTGCAGTGTTTCCAATCGGTGTTATTGTGTTCTATCGTTTCTAGGCATTTTTCTCGTTCATCACTATTTTTTGTATAGAAATTTAGTGCATTACATGAACATCATTTGCTTAGGTCTTTTTTGAAGTAAAAATTAGTATAATCCAATCTTAACAGTGTTTCACAAGATTAGTTTTATTCAACACAATGAGAATGTACACCGTTGGATGGAACCGGATAAATAGCTTACCATAATTCTCACCTAATTATGATTACACCTATTATAAGCACGATTCGGAGAGAGCATTTTGAATTCGCAGCTAAAATATGGCAAGGATTACTGATTAAGAATTTTTCTATACAATCAAGATCATTTGATGATTAAATTACATAAATCATCCATCTCGCAATAATAGCAGCAAACTCATACTTTTCAGAAGTTACAAGAATATTTAAAGCCATGGTCATTCAATGTTTCAAAATCCGAAAAATTCGAGTACTTATAAAAACATATACACAATTATCTCCTACGTTATAAAGTGAAAGAAGCAAAGAAAAAACCGGAAAATTAACTTCAAACACGAGCAAAATAGCTGATGACGGAAGAAAAATTTTTATCGAACCCCTGTAAGTTTATCTTCTTCTGGGACGTAATGAGTGAGATCTTCATATTCATGTAATTTTGCGGCGCGCATCATAAGCTAAAAATAAGCAATAATTCATCTGAATAATTAAATTCAACTTAAAAAGAGTCAAGTCGAGATGCTTTCACTGGAAAGTAAAAATAAATAGGAAAATACAACGAAAAAATTTACTCGACTACGTCCACGTTTCATTTTCCATTCCTTTTTGGTCAAACCCGATAGCGCACTTGGTACACCTTTTTTCTTCAAATTGGCCTTCAGTTGAACCATTTGTTGTTTCTTTAATTCCAAGTATCTTGAACGGAGTTTTTGAAATGTGTCCCTGAAATGATGCAAAAAGGGAACATCTGAGTTGCAAACCAGCAGAAATGAAAAGAGTTGTTTCATAAAAGCAAACAAATGCACAATGTTGAATATGCTTGGAATCAGAATTTTTATGGAATAGAAAAAATAGGAGGGCGAATATTTTGAAAAAAAATCCCTTACAATGAATATGCCTGTATATTATGAAAATACTTCTTCGGACGTTGGTTGCAATTTTTTAGCTTATCTTCGCGCCGCTTTTGTCGGTGCACACGTTTTCGTCTAGAACAAATATGTTCGAACTTTGGATTTCAAACTAAAATCGCCAATTAATGACTCTTTTTAATCTAATAGTCCAGCCATAAATCTCAACATAAAAACGAACGTTTAAATACGCACTTTTTCGCAGCACCACCAACTTCGCTTAATAAAAACTCTTCGGGTACATCGGTTCCAACATCTATGAACGTTTTCTTCGATGATTGGTCAGTAACTACGACTTTCAACTGTGATATATTCTTGAGAGCCGTGAATCCTCCACCATCTTCCATTTTTTTAACATCCTTAATTGCATCTTTCCTTTCAGCTACATCATTGTCTACAGAAGCTTTTTTTGAATCAGCATTTTTAAACCCATTTTGTTTAGCATTTTCCATTTCATTCTCCGCTTCTGTTTCAACTTTCTTTTCTGCAATGTTAACATCTTTCATTCCCGTTACACTAATATACTTGGATATAGTTTAGGATCTATTAATCAATTGTATCGTAAATCTTTTTCTTGGAACATTTTGTACCAAAACTTTTTATCTGTTTCGCAGAGCAGTTCCCAAAATTTTAGGAAACGCCATTAATTTAAGCAAAAAAAAAATATTCGAGAAAACATAAGTCTACCGCATTTAGATATCTTCATAAATATTATTACCTTCATCAGTAGTCGTTTTGGTCTTCTTAAACAGTATGTCATCAACTCCATGACCTGACCGCCTTTTTCGTTTCCTTCGCCTGCTGTAATTTCCACCCTCACCTTTTACAACATCACTAGAATTATCCACGTCAACTTCTGGCTTTTCAGCACTGATTTCCATTTCCTCTAAACTCAAAAATTTTTTTAAATATAAATTTATAGAACGACAAGTATAAACTGGATTAATTCCCAATAACTACTTCAAACTATTTTGAAGCTCTGCAAGTCCAAAATAAAAAGTAACCCGGCTATTAAATAACAGACATCTGTAAAATGAAAAAACCATTAGTAGCTTTCTCTTTCCCTTAATCTAATTTCTTAAAATTTCCTTTAAAATAATACCCAACTAAATCCTTACCGACTAGGTCGAATTTCACAGCTTCTAAATCTCCAGAAATCCCACCATTCTTGACCTTCCGACTTTCAGCCTTTTTTTTTGACTTACGTCTCTTTTTTTGCAGCTTTTTCTTGCTCTTAATCTTTGAAATAGAATTCGCTGATCTTTTCACTACTTTTTTTCTTTCCAACTTCAGCTTCTTACGCCGTCTGTTAGCAGCTTTCTTCCGCAACAATTGATGAAACTGCAAATAATTTGCCAAGTAACGTAACAAAGGAAACTTAATCTATTTTGAATAACTAGGTCTGTAAAAAAAAACTACAGATAATGTCTAATTCAAAATAACAAAAACGTTACTTTAATAAAATCTACTGGGGACTGCTCGTCCACAAATTTGATGAAAGCACTTTGAAAAAATCTGCCAGTACACGCAGTAGATATAGATACTTCAGCTGATGCGGATATACCATTCGTGGCAGAACCCTTGCTCGTATTCATTTTTCCCTCCATTATCGGACGTACAAATACAACAGTTCCAAATGTTGATGCCCATTTTTGCAATGAATCCACTTTGCAGCCATAGGGTAAATTGTCCTAAAAAAATTTGTTATGGAAACTTGAATCTCTTGTCGTCTGGAACAGAAATTACTTCCCTTTATGTACAAAACAGGAACTTGAATTTATTTACGATAAAACTTTACTACCAAAAATGCTACATGAAGCTTTACGTGAACCTAAAATGAAAGCAACATATGCAGTTTGACACTTTTGACACTTACTATTAATATGGTATAATTATTCCAAACTACAACTCGATCTAATCAAAAGTCTTCAAAAGAAACAAACTTACGACATAAACAACGGTAGAACTGTGATCCAAATCATTGCCTCTAAGTACAAGTTGAAGAGTGTCCGCTGAATCACCAACGATTGAAAAAAATTTCGACAAATTTCCAATGCTAATAAGCGCTTTGCAACTTAGTCTTCGATATTCATCCGTATCTAACTTCAGCAACCTTATTACAGATGACAGCGGTGCACTTACTACGCAATCCATATCTGTTTCTAGGATATCCTGAATTGGCGAGTCGCTCGTACACAATGCTATTTCAATCTGTAAATCAGCTAAATATAAAGGTCAGACAAAACTTATTCTCTCGCCAAATTCGATTTGACGTATTACTGATTACAAACAGCTCATCTTGCTTTGATCTAAGCCTGGGCCTTTTCAAGTACTTGAATGCCGACATTGCTAGCCAGTAAATGGATGAAATCATCTCATCATTTACATCAAGGATTACTTCTGCTTCCTTTGAGGACAGTTTACATCAAACGCTTAAGATCTAAGACTGCAACAATGTGTGCCATGAATGATAATGCTGAACTAATTAAACAGTTCCCATACTTCATTTCCGAAGAAAAAAATAAGCGAAATGAACTTGCCTTTTCCCTGATTGTTCGTCGAAGAGCTTTGGTTCGCGGTCGTTTACGTCTTCGTTTTCCATTGTCATTCTTTTTCGATGAAACATTTCTCGAGACAATAACAGCTTTACTACTCGAGCGTCCTAAATTGTCATCGTCGTTAAATTTCTCGTCAACATCACACTCCATTCCGATCACCTTAATAATCAAAACGAAAAATTTTCAAATAAAAATCATTTTCTTAAGAAAATAAGAGCTAAAAATTTTAACTTATTCATTTAACAGACATCAAAAACATCAAAAACTGAATACATCAAAAAACATTAAAAACTGAATACATCAAAAAACATCAAAAATTTCATCAAAAACTAAATAAGATAATCATCACTTCGGCAACTATCTGACTAAATTGTATGGTTTAATGGTTAACATCGATAGAGGGTCGTAGATTATCCCCTCTCTATATATTTAAGTTCCCATTCCAGAATTATACAGGAATAACTAACCAACCACCCCCATCTAAACCGACTGATCCAGAACGTTGAAACTAAACCAATTCAAGCACCCCGTAAATTTGAATGCATAGCGCGACAGAAATTTTCATTCTGTTATGTGGCGTGACACAGGGAGAGTGCTTGTGCGGGATGCGTTTCCAATGGTCGTTTACTTCGGTGGACACAACTGCATGCATTTCAGGACTGCTTCGAAGTGATGGTAAAAGATGAGACGAAAACTGAGGTCTTCGACCTTTCAGTTACGAAAAGCGTACTTGTCAATTCAACGAAAGCCAAAAAACGGCCTCATGTAAAGTCAGCATTCCCTTCGTTTTTTATTCCGGATTTATTGATATTTATGACTGAATTGATGCACTTAGTGTATTGTATCAAATTCCCGAGAAATAGGTTGTTTTTGAGGATTCGATTTGGTAAATCTAAACCGTTTGCAAAAATTCCTTTCAGGAAGGAAAACATTGTATACGAGAAAGACTTCAGTGGCGATCGCGACTTTTTCATACCGCAAAATGCCTTGGAAAGGCATGATACCGGTGCTGCAAATATTAATCCGGTAATTACTTTTGTGAGGAGTGATGAAATGCTTTCATGATTTACTTTCACCAACGTTTCTTTCAATTGTTTTCGGGATAGAGAAGGTTGGCTTGAGCCACTTCTAAAACTTTATTCAGTCATCATAAAGTTCTGGCTATCCTAATTTCTTGAATTTTCATACGATCCTAACATTTATATTAAGGTCGTATCTAATAGATTCAACCAATTTGCAGGAAAATGTGAAGACTAATTTTCATAAAGCAAAGCTTGAAACCAAAAAGAAAAGATTTCTGGAAAGGACAAGGGAAATCGCACGAGCAGAGATTCTTAACAATGAACATGAAGGGCAAGTGATTGCCTCTTAAATTCTACATTTGATTTGCACGCTTTGATCTTCCGCAATGATCATAATCAACTAATCATATCTTTCTTTTACAGTTTTCTTGCTGGAGATGAGGGAGAACTTACTTATACGATCGAGCAAAAAGATATATGCAATGCTGTTGATATTGCAAGTGCAAGCAAGGTAAATTTATTATTCACTTTTGTCGTTGCTTTTTTTTTGAATATTTAGAGTTTTTTAATGTTAGGAGTCAGGGATACTGTAAAATTAACGGAATACCCTGAAATCGCTTGTTCATTTGCAGTACTTTGATTTGCGGTTAGAACGTTTCGGTCCATATAGTGCGGATTATACACGTAATGGTCGTCATCTGTTAATTGCTGGTAAACGTGGACATGTTGCTGCCTTTGATTGGCTAACTAAAACACTCCGTTGTGAAATGAATGTCATGGAGGGAGTTCGAGATGTCAAGTAAGTTTGTGGAGTAGTTAAGTGTAGAATTTCGAAAAAAGAAAATATACGAAACGGATAAAAAGCAGTCAGACGGTAGACACTTTAGGAAACTTTTGGTTTGCACGAGAAGTTTCCTCAAAATCTAAGTTGGAAGGCAGTATGATTGATACTGCTTGAATTTTTTAGCAAATAGGATTTCAAGTTTGATTCCAGATGGTTACATGTTGAAACAATGTTTGCGGTTGCTCAAAAGAGGTGGACTCATATTTATGACAACACGGGTGTAGAGTTGCATTGTTTGAAAATTTTGCATGATATCAAGCGTTTGGAATTTCTTCCGAGACATTTCCTTCTTGTTGCTGGGGTAAGCTGAAATGTTTTGCAAGTAATTTGGAAAGTTTATCATTCAAATTAAGTAATAAACCATAGAAACAAGGACCTCGTTATTGTTATGTGAAAAAATGAAATTATGTTCTGAAGAAAATTACTGTTGCTAATGAGAAAAGTAATTGCGCATAGACGCGCATAATGCATACATGTAGTCAATATTTGCAGAGTAATACATCATTTCTGCACTATTTGGATGTTTCGATGGGTAAAATGGTGCAATCCTTTCCAACAAAGCAGGGACCCCTAGATGTAATGACACAAAATCCAAACAACGCTATCATTCATACCGGGCATGGAAATGGTTAGTGTCACATATAAATCACTTTACAATTTTTGTATTGAAAAAGTTCAAAAATGGGATAATATATATACTACATTGCACCATATAAACTGTCATTGGTGATTTCAATCATAATGGTGGTTGTATTCAGGAACAGTGCAGTTATGGTCTCCGAATGTCAGAGAACCGTTGGTAAAAATGCTCGCCCACCCATGTTCGGTACGTGGTATAGCTGTGGAAAATAATTATATGGCTACTACTGGTCTTGATCAGAAGCTGAGGTAGTTTGTTTTTTTTTATTATGAATTTTTGGTAAATTCGAGTTTTCGAAGCTTGGATTTATTAAAATTACAATTTAGTGTTTGAAAATTTTCGCTTATAGAATATGGGATGTACGTAATTATAAACAGTTGTATGCTTATACATTACCGTTTGGGTTGGCCAAAGTAGCCTTCAGTCAACGCTATACAGTTGCTTGCAGCGTTGGGAATCAAATTCAGGTAATTTCTCAGTTTTATATATTCAAAAATTTTAGATTTAATTGAGTATGAAATAATAAGAAATAAAGGCAAATATATATTCTGCTATTTCTTTGTATTTAAAAGTTTTTTCACAGGTTTTAAATGATGCGCATTTGGGCACAACTACTGCGCCTTACATGTCACATCAGTGCACTGGAATAATATCCAATCTGAAGTTTTGTCCATATGAAGATGTTCTCGGAGTCGGACATCAACATGGATTCACTAGTTTGCTAGTACCGGGTAATTATATCTAAAAATTTTTTGAAAAATTTAAAAAGCATTTCTATTTTTTGATTATATTAATAAATTTTTTCTACATTTTTCACTTGCAGGAAGCGGAGAACCAAACTTCAACGCACTCTTGATAAATCCTTATGAATCAAAAACTCAGCGGCGTGAGCGGGAAGTGAGGCAGCTTTTAGATAAGGTACCCTGTTGCGTTAGTAATTTGATGCCAACATAAACAGTCTGAATCAAGTCTATTATGATGTCTTGAAACACTTTTTTTTTAGATTCAACCAGAATTGATCACTTTAGACACTACAGAAATCGTTCAAGTAAATACGGATTTGCTTGAGAAAGAGAATGAACGTTTAAAGTTATTGCTCCATACGAAACCGCGTGAAGTGAAGTTTAAACCGAAAAATAAGAGGAAAGGAAAAGGCAGTGCTCTAAGAAAGGTAAAGAATTTAAAAGCTAATCAGTCAGTCATGTCTTGACATTTTTTATGCCTTTTTATTCCTGAAGGAAAGGAGTCTATCTTTGCATAAATGATGAGAATTTATTATCTTTTACAGGAGCAGGTCAAACAAGGCGTGCAATTTGAACAGAGATTTGCGATAAACGAAGAGCGGAAAAAATTAGAAGAGGAATTTTTGGATAAGAAAGTAGCGGAGGATTCTCCAAAAACAGTGCTTGATAGGTTTCGAAGAAAAGATATTTAAATTATATTTCTTACTATTTATGGTTTTTCATGTGTTTTCATAAATATATTATTTTTAGCAAGCTTGAAAAAGTGTTACATTGATGCTGGAATTAATTTGAAGTTTCCGAAAATCAAATCTCAATCGAAAATTGAAATTTGATTTTTGATGCTTGTTAGTCTTCCTCGTCTCTTTGATTATATTTTATGCTCTTATTTTTGAGATGTTTGTATTGTAATAAATGGAAAATTATATTGTATTTGTTACATTGAAGAAAGTTGTTTCATTGTTTGTTATTATGGTTTTGATTTTTCAATAAACTTTAGTCACTTTGTTTTTAGAGAATATAGAGTTTGCGTTCCGTTCCGTACAGCTTTTCACTATCGACTCAGAGTTTTAATATGATAGGAGAAAAATATTAGTACCGAAATATTTGTTCTTTCAGGTATTTAATGGATTCATAAAGGGTGGGAAATACTTTGGGTATCTTCCATTCATTTGAATGACATAATTACGTAGGAGTAAGTCGAGTGGCCTCTAGCATGACAGATTGTACACTGTTTATTAAGGTACATTTCAACCTTGTGTAACAGGCTTCAATATTGAGTTTTCGTGAGTCTTGGTCTTGAATGCTTGTTCTTTTTTAATGAAAGTTCTGTATTTCAGGGGGATAGTATTTAATTCTCAACCCATTATCAGCACGTTATACTAGAACCGAAGTAAAGTTTTTGGTCGTATGGCTTTTAACAAGTTTGCCTTCGTAGCATGTATCTTATTCGGCATTTTTCTAGTTTTATTTACGCTATATATCAACTTTCCAGAACTTACTGAGTAAGTTTGAGATCATTTTTCGATCAATTTTATTAATTTTGTTACTGCCCGAAATATCACTCACTGTTTTTAATTTCTATGTTTGGTTATCGTTTCTGGAGGTTGGCTGTGCTGATTTTGTATTCCCTTGAACCATTCTCTTTATTATTTGGATATCTGAAAATTGTTTTTCTGATAGAAGGTGGGAATCGTATTTCGAAGATTCAGCGTATAAAATTTTGAGGAAAAAATTTTTTCGTTTTATTAGTCTGTGTGGTGCTTATTGACAGCATATAATTTGGTGGGGGGGGGCTATAATAAGGTTCAAACCAAATTTATTATAGGTGAGGGTATCGAAATGGAAAAATATTTAAAAAGCCCATTAAAAAGACCAATTTTAATCCCAGTTTTTCGTATGAATTGATTTCCAGTTCATCATTTATTTTTCATTTTCATTTTAATATGCTAATATATTTCAGCGATGAAAGAGTTGACTTCAAACTACCAAAAGATCTAACACAAGCAAAACGACTAGGTTTGGTTCTTTCAAAGTACAAGGACAAGCATTATTATACTGTCTTGTTTGGTATATCAATTGTGTACATCATGTGAGTTCTTGATTTCTTTTGCCTTAATTTTTAGTTTTTTGGGCTATTTGTTTTTTACTGTTAAGACTATTATCTGCTCTCAAGTGTTTAATTCTCAATTTCTCCATGTATTCTGCTCTTTTGGTTGTTATTCGAAATTGCTTCCAAGATATACTGTAGAAAATACTATCTAAGTATGTTACGACTGTTGTTTAAGATGTTATCTTTTCTTTCGCCACTGATTTTTGCTTTGGGCCTTCTTTACCAGTTATGTCCTAACAACGAGAAATTAGTTCCACATTCGGTTTGATATATCTTTCTTTCTGAGGAAGCTCCAATTCCGTTGAAATAACCGCATCATAATGAGTATAAATATTTTTGATAATCTCTTTCATTGTGAAATTTTCATTTTCCTGACTCCATATTTGTATCTCTGTTTCAGGTTACAGTCATTAGCTATTCCTGGTTCAATTTTCCTCACTGTTCTCTCAGGATATTTATTTTCATTTCCAATCGCGCTATGTCTAGTTTGTACGGTAAATCATGATTGATGTCAAATTGTTTTACTATTTAAGTACCTGCATAATTTATTTACCTTTTTGGTGATTGACTTCCCTTTAATCTTCATTTATTAACATCTAGGAAATAACTGAAATTAATAAGTTCCAGTGTTCGGCCTGTGGGGCACAGATGTGTTATTTCTTTGCGCTTCTGTTTGGACGCGAACGAATTTTAGCATTTGCTCCGGAAAAAATAAGCAAATGGAAAAATGAGGTTCAATTACTACTTTTAAAGTTTTAATCTGTTAAACTATATGTATTTTATAAATAATCCATCCCCATCTCTAACAGCAGAAAAAAGGCGAGAAGTACCAGTTTAGTGGAGCGGACTTTTGATTAATATAAAAAAGTTGAAAAACTTTTAGAAAAATTTCTTAAGGAAGGATAGCTGTTTCAAAGTAACGAATTAAGAAAAACTTCGCAAATTTGAAGCATATATAAGCAATTTCTAATAAATATTATTTCATAAATAAATGTTAGATTGCTTTCTTAAGCGTGTTTAGACTTTAATTTACCTTTGCCTTTTTTTCAGATTTCTGACTTTGATAGTTTCTTTTATTTTATAATTTTTTTACGAATAACGCCACTTTTGCCGAATTGGCTCATAAATCTTGCTTCGCCTATATTTAACGTTCCAGTGTCAGCGTTTTTTTTCGGAACATTTTTGGGTGAGTGATTCTTTTCGTTCTCTTCCTGATTCTTAGACCGCATTGTAATCTATAAGTTCATTTTTTGAATACTTTGATTTTCGATTATTTTTTGTACTTTTTACTTCTCTCTTAATAATTTATTTTTTAGTGACATTTAATATGACTTTCAGGAGTAGCGCCACCGTCGTGTATTTATATCCAAGCAGGTGCAACTCTTCAAAGGTTAACACATATGGGAGCAGCTTGGTCATGGAGCGCCATATCAGTAGTAGCTTTTACTGCAATTCTCTCTTTGGTACCCATCTTCTATAAACGGCTGAACAGAGGCGATGGAATTTCTGATAGATTAACAAAAAATATAAAAAGCTCGTAAATATAAATCGTGCGATTGAGTCGTCGTATGGAATTTTTTCTCACAAAGGTTCCTCTCAGTAATGTGAAATGATTGAACAAGATTTTAATATTTTTTCTAATAGTAGTATAATAACTGAAATTCAACAAATCCAGTTCTGTAAGAGATATGAAGAGGGAAAGAACTAAAGTACCGAAATTTTTAGTACCTTTAAGTTGATAGGGATTTACCGGCGAAGATCGAGTGGTTGGGACTGTCAAATTTGATTTGAAAAACAGCTGGATTAGAAATAGGCCAGCGGCTGATATCTTAACCTCTCAAATTGTCGTTTTCCATTGAAATAATCAATCCAAGTATCCCTATAGCTCTGTATTTGCAGTACTTTAAATCACTCATATTAGAAATTGAAAATTTTTTAAGTTTTTATAGATCTATATATTCTGTTTAGTCATTCAGAAATATATCTTATTTGAATTTTGCCTGTCAATTTTAATAAATAAAAAATCATGCATATGTATCTTCTTTTTCTTATGAATTATTACCATGCTTCAGTTGATTTTGACCACATCTTTCGCGATTGATAATTATTCATAGAGATAGGACTCTTCCAGGTAGATTAATTTAACGGAAGTGGAGCGGTGAAATTATTTTCTACGTTGAAGAGTCCTAACTGTTTTGAAATCTATAAGTTCATTGGAAGGTCTGAAGATTTTTTAAGGATGAAATTTGCAAATTTGTTTTTTATTTTGTTATCATTAAACATTTTGTACCACATCATCTTATTAACTTAGTTAATATTTGTACCACGTCATCTTGTTAACTTAGTGATTCAAGCTCGTGGAGTCTTCCGGAACTTGTCTTATACCTCTATTATAAATCTTGGAGTTTTAACTTATATTATTGATATTGCAGAACTAACAATTTTTTTAAAACGATATATATTATACTAATATGATTAGCTTGAAAATATGCAGCTGTATTTTTGATTTACTGTTTACGATATGCACGAAATTAGGTTCGTTTCCAGTTTTCAGAAGCATCGTGAGAATATGATGAGAATAGAATATGAGAATGAGAATAGAATACTTTTCTTGGAATCTCGCAGCCACCATATGTAGAAGAGGCTTGGACTTGTTTACGTTATGGTACATTTATTTTAAAGGCATGAATCGTTCTAGAATATTACGGGACATTATCGTTGAAATGACAGCTTTTCCGTCTTATATTTTATATGATATTCAATGACTAAGTCATAAACTTTCTTCGCTGTGATTTGCCATCGTTTCAATTCGCATCATTGACTGTATTTTAAATTGTACGTTATAATGGATAGATTAATTTAGTTATAGATTTGTTATGTTACTGATTTTCTTATGATATAACTGGTGGTCAATAATTGTATTCGTACTCTGAGATGGAATTTCTACTAAGCTTTTGCAAGCTCTGCATTTTTTGCATTGTCTCGGATTTTCTCCGTCAAACTGAACCTTCCACCTTTATATCTTTGATTCTCTACTCGCCTTTGGGCCCCGATACCCATTTCGGTTACCGGCCTCGATACCTGTTTTAAATTGTCTAAAAAATTTCTTCGCCTGGCTCTCATCATGTTTTGCTAAGTGTCTTCATTGGTTTCGATCAACGAAATTGTATTTATTGTCTACAAGAGAAATAACATCGATACAAAATGACAGTATATAGATCAAGCACCCGTCAGAGATTTCGTTTTGAAATAGTTGATGTCATTTTTATGGGATAAGATCGTGATAGTTGAAATTTGAAATGCAAATTGGGCTGGTAGATACTCTAATAAGTGCATAAATTAACTTAGCTACTATCCTGAACCGTAAGCCAGAGATTATTCGTAGTACGTTATCGCTAGCTGAATATCGAACTTTTTTTTCAGTAATTCTGACTTCGTATAAACAAGGGAACGGGTTTTCTGACCTCGGTAGTATATCTGGAAATGTGTAAATACTTCCTTGAGATTTTTCAACCATTTCAGTTTTTTTCTTCATCGATATAAAATATGCAGTTCAGATTAATGCATACGAAAATGAGAAAAGCGAATTCCTGAGAGGGTGATATTAAGTTCACGTAGTTTAATGATGGGCACCGGTTCAAGCATTCGTTTGGAATTCTCGTCCATATTGTCCTGGAAAGCAGCAAAACCGATAGTCTGAGTTTGATGCTGCAGTAACATTTTAGACCTTTCACTAAATCGAGTTCTCAGCCGGGTGAGGCTTTACCGCTTGGAGTTTTTGTTTTTTTGATTGACTTCGTCATATGGTCTGGAAATACGTAGTTTGAATTAAAGGGTGATGCATTCATTTGTGTCAGAATTTGCTGAAATACTCAATGCGTTTAAAAAGTAATTAAATGCAGCAATCAAATATTGAGTACCAAACACTCTAGTGCTCTCTGGAATCAATTGACCAAATTCTCGTCCTAAGCGGAGAACGAAATTGAAATACCTGATTCCTGAAACACTGGATTCTATTATTGTGGGTAATGAAGAAATGAATTCGCAATCCTCGTTAAGACCACAGATTTTTAGGGCATTTATGAAAGCGGCCAATTTGATAACGGTAAAACCGATTAGAATTGGATGGTCTTTCAACTGTAAAGCAACCAAGCACATCTTTTTTCCGGGATCGCTTCTGAAATTCATAATTTCGATTTTTGAAAGTGAGTATTATCACAACAAATTAAGTATGATAAGTTTATCTGAACAGATATTTTATATCCAGTTTCAGATGTAAGCTAAGAAAATAAATTTCAAATAAATTCAACAGCCCAGTCAACGACTAGTTGAATTTTCATCTCGTCTGCTGAATGTTAAAGAATGTTAAGGAAATTTGGAAATGACGATGAGTTACAGATAGTTTATGAAGAGGGCGAAATATTTGCCATGTTTCAACCACTGTGTACCTATGGAAGGGAAGTGGTCTTTAAACTTTTGGCTAAACAATAGTGCGCTCTCAAAGAAAACTAAAGAATTTGAAATTACAGAATTTAAGAAGATGTAAGCAACAACAGAATGGAATTCGAGTTGGATAAGACTATCGAAATAGTGTGTGGATAAAGAATGAGGAAACGATTAAATAAATAATTAGATGCAGTATTAGTAGCGAAAAAGAAATAAGATAATTGAAGAGGTTAAGAATCCTGAGTATTGTGGAAAGTTAAGAAAATATTCGTATAACTTGAGATAATAGTGAACGAGAGACCGGTTAGGAAGGTAAACAAGGATAGCGCAATCAAAACTTGAAGTTAATTACAGTTATAGTACTTTTGCCGCTTCACAAATGAATACCTTTGTGGATCAGCCGCCCACCAAACGGAATTCCGCGAAAGTCCCCATGATCGGCAAATGTTGCCCGTTAATTGTCCTTCATTATCAGTATGAAAAACTGCGCCAATATCATTTGTATAAACAGTTCTTGTGCTTTGCGTCTGTAATTGTGTTTTATTCGAGGAAATGAATTGACCGGAAATTTGAACCATCTGAGATTTATTGTTGAAACTATTGTATGAGATGAAGTAAGACAAAGTATGATACGAAAAGTTTGCTAAACTTCGAAACGAATTTACGAAAATAAAAATACTGATTAAAATTGAAAATTAAATAAAAACAGGAAAACATGTTAGAAATCTATTATTACGCTGGTTTTAATGTGCACATATACACACACACACAAAATCTTAAAAATATTCACGTCACAGTAATATAACGTTACAGCGATATGGAAAAAAAATATTTACGTTATAGTAACAATTTGAATTGATAAACTGATCGCTCTGTACATAATATCCATAAATGTGAACTTTTCGATCAACAGCTACTGCACAGTACGGATCCTGATAAACAGCTGGTGTCGATTGAAAACGATTGCTTTCGTCGTTTTCGCGATCATGATACACTTTTTCAGATCGGTCAGAATTATTTTCGTTATGATGATATAAATTAGCATCATCCGAACCTTAACTGATTTATGTGATCGAATTATCAAGCGATTGTTAATTTAGTAATGAATGCAATAGAAACTTATATTTCATTGAGAATCCATTTTTCTTTCAATTCCATAAGTTTTAATGTTAGCAGCAAAAAAAATTGCCAAACGACTGTATCCAGAAATGCTACATAAATTAAATTAGTATTATCAGTAGCACTGTCAGTTTCCTTACTCTTTATCTTTGGAGAAAAGTAAATTTATTAAAAATCCAACTCTTTAATTTGTGATGTCAATTCTTGACAATGTGAAGAAGAAATTCTCATGAAATTCATATTGCATTTTTATCTACTCACCATTACATTTTAACATTTGCTTCATTTCATTATCATCACTTATGCTATGGCGTATTTTCGATTGCTTATTTCGTTGTTGTGTTGCATAAAAATTATGTGATGCAATTTTGGTCAATTGTCGACGTAGTAAATGCAAAATATTAATTCGATTACGGCAACTTTTTCGACTGCCAGAAATTTCAGATTTAGGATGATCGTGAATTTCGGATAATGATCCGTTAAACTGTAAATACTGATGAGATGAGGTGGCAAGATAAGACTGATCTACCACAGCATCCCGGATAACAGTTTCACTCATAATTGGTGCGAATAGTGTTGGTGTACTACCAGTCATTTAGTTTTCCTGAAATTAGAAATTTAAGATGCATATTATCGGGACATTACAAGAATAGCAACAATTAGTAAGCGCCAAAAATGATATGAAAAGTAACTAATATATTCACTTAATGCAATTAATGATTTTCAATTAATATATCGTTATTCATAAGATGATAATCATTATAATGACTTGTTAATAATAGTTCTTGCATTAATAAATTTACAACAATAATAAAGATATTTTCTTATTTTATTAAATGGACTTAATTATTTTGAATTTGATTATACACAAAGTTTTTTGAACTTTCCTTTCCTCTTTTGAAGTAAGTATATCAGCCATTAAAGAATTTTAACATTGCATTTTCATGAGTTAAAAATTCACTTCAGATATGTTACATAAGTGAGAAATTCATTCCAGGTATGTTGCGTGGGTCAAAGATTCATCTCAAGAAAAATCTCTCAGAATAAAACGAGAGAGAGAGAGAGAGAGAGAAAAGTTAAAATAGGGAATAATGATTATTTCAGGTGATTAAAGAACGCCTGCATATGAAGAAAAGCCTAGATTGATTTGTGATATGAGGATATAACAAAGCATCATTAAACCTCTCTTTCCTTTTTTTTCTCTCTTTCAAAAATAAAAAAACCGATCTCATCTAGAGAGAGAGAGAGAGAGAGAGAGAGAGAGAGAGAGAGAGATAAAAAAGAGAAAGAAAAAGGGAAAAAATGACCGATTTCTTCGTTTTTTTGCAGATGCTATCATAAATAATTTCTCCATTTTTAATGGTTTCTTTTTCATTTAACAATGCTATTTTTTTAATCTAAGAAAACAAAAAATAAAGAAATAACATACAGATAGATGAAAAAGGGAAAAAAAAGAGAGAATAATTTTTGGATAGAAAAATAATGAAAAAAAGTTTTAAGAATAAAGATGGAAAGATATCTCCGATACAATGCATTGATCAATTTGATATTTATCTATTATTCTAGAATAAAGAAGAAATTACCGCAGATGTAGGAAGATATCGAAGAGAGGGAGAAAACTTTCAACGAAAAATAAAGATAAAAAATAACTTAAAAAAAACGAGAGAGAGAGAGAGAGAGAGAGAAATGAAGAGGTAAAAGCTTCGTCTACGACTTTTGTTTTCAAATGTATCTGATGGAAAATATATATTGAACGAATGCTATAAAGCATATTTGGTTGTATAAGCAATATATAATTTGGCTATTGATAAGCTGGAATGATGTTTATCAGTTTGATGATATATGTTAAAATGATTAAAATTTTGGGATGAAATTAAATTACAAGAAAAGAAAATAATTTTGAAGTAAGTTTAAATTTACTCAAAAGAGTTTCAAGTAAGTGTAGAAAGAAGAAAGAAATGAAGAAAATGATAATTTAGAATTGAATTTGATTTAAAAATATATGCGAAATAGCAAGCTCTAATTGATAAATGCTGCAACAAATAATTAATGATGATTAATAATAATAATATTATTTCGAGAACAATATAATTAATAATCTTTATCATTTAACCTGATGATAAATTATAACAGATAGTGATAATATAAATTACCAGTGCAGAAAATGGACAAATTTTAATCTAAAATGAACAATTTATGATAATGTTTTTCTTATTTCATCTAAAATCAACATTTTCTGCATGACTAATCGATCAATCCTGACCGTCGAAGATATCATTTTCGGATGACATCAAATATGATGATGGTGAGGAGGAGGAAAAAGAAATTTTAAGATAAAAATGTGTCGTATGTGACACGATTGAATCTCTTCATTTCGTTCAAGTAAATTATTATTTTTGTAAGTGTGAAACTGAACATCTTCCCTTCTAGCATATATGTAGCTAGAAAATTATGGTAAACATCATCGTAATTAATTTTAATTCAAATATGCTAAATTATATTGCTGATAATTTATCATTGCCCAATTGTCCTCCTAAAGTTTGCATTTATTAATTTAGTTTGTATGAAGTTTCAACAGTAACTATTATTTTTTTCTTCCATTTCAATGCATTCAACTTATATAAATTGTTAAGAATTATTTTTATAAATTTAAATCAAATTAAGGATTTTCTTTTTGTTTTAGTTTAAATTTAAATGACAATTCATGCATCATTTTTGGTTGAAAATTCAAATTCAAATTCAAATGTTTAGCCTCTATATCGGATATATCAGCACCTAATTTTTTTTCACATGAATTTTATATTAATTGACCATCTGTTATTTGAAAAGTGACAGTTGGTGATACATGCAATTTTCATAAATATTTACTTTTGACAGAAGAATAGGATGATTATTTATTGACGATAATTCATTGTAATAGAACGCTGAATAACTGCAACAATATAAATGTTATATGGAAATCTCACTCACTGTACTAATTAATGTAACCTCTGATTAGCGCTTACATCCAATTATTCCTAATATTTTTTAATTAATTGATAATATAATTAGTGAAGAAAAAAGGGGAACGAAAAAAAGAAAAAAAAAGTGACTTATTTCGATACTAAATTGATAACTAATTCAAAAAAAAACTCAGATTGACAAATTTATTGCATATAATTAATAATAATTAATAATGATAATAATTAATAATAATGATAATAAAATAATAGTAATAATAATAGTAATAGTAATAATAATAATAATAATAATAATAATAAATAAATAAAAAAATAAGTGATGTGAGATGTAAAATGAATTGATGATGAAAAATGAATTATCAATATAACTTCGATATGTAGTGATGGGAAAAGTTGAAGTGAGAAGTACGGAATTCGTTGTACAATCAATCTCTAACGACAATTATCCTCAGATTCAACGTTGATATTTGTCATTGTTGAAAGGCTATGAAAGGTGCCAATGATAGCGCAAAAAAAGTGTGAGACAAAAAACAAAACAGAAAAAAATCATGGGAAAGGTAAGGAAAGGAATAAAATTGATATAAAAAACGAAGGATACAAAGAAATAAAAATGAGAAAAGGTCAGCTAGTAGCATTGATGTCTACTGGTAACAACAACAGTATTGAAATGATTGTGAATGTTCCACGGAAAAATAGACATAAAAGAATGGAAGAAATATTAGGAGAAAAAAAAATTTAGAAATATTATTTCGAAAAGAAAAAACAATGACAATAATAATAATAATAATAATTAAGAAATTGAAATATTAATTATTGAATAAAAATTTGTAACAATTTAATCTTATAAATTTCAATAATTTTGTATAAATTATGGTATTTTGCATTTTTGATAATTATTAATTATTCCAAAATTAATTAAGGTAATAAAAGAAGTAAAAAGGTAATAAAAAAAAGGCAAAAGAAGAAAATATAGAAAATAAAAAGAGATAAAACAGATGGCACAATGATGATAACACTTCTTTTCAACGATGCAAAATATTTGTGGAAATTGTCTTTTTCATTTTTTTTGTTGTTGAAAATACAATGAAGGAAGGTAAAATGTTGAGCAGATGTTGGCACATGTTAGTCACCGAATAATTGCTTTTACCAAATTCAATCATTATTACTACTACTATTATTTATTATTATTATTATTATTATTATTATTACTATTTTATTATTATTATTATTTTATTGTTATTATTATTATTGCCAATATTGTTACTATTATTAACTAATATTTGATTAATAAATTTCCATTAAGCATCCAAATGTAACGATTGTTTTGACTGTATTTTAATGCCATTAAGAATTGAAATCATTTTTTCCTATAAATAAAATGTACTGGATAATTAGTCTACTGTCTAATATGATAATAAATTATGAAAGCTGAGATATTACCAAAAGAAAAAGAAGAATAGCTAACAAAACGTATTCAGAAATTAGTTTATCCTAATTTATAATTTGTCATTTTTAAGATCAATTAAATCATAAAGATATAATTGGAATGATAACAATACCCAAAATGATGACTTTTAAAAATAGATTTGGGTTTTAGTCAGAATATCAAATTTATTTCAATATTTTCAATAAACGATTTCAGTTATAGAAAAATTTCTTTTAACTCTAATTTTTCTAATTTTAGTGTGTAAATTAAATTAATTCAAAGTAATGGAAAGCATTAATTGGAATAGTGAAACTTTATATAAGTGATGAAAAAAGGTAAATGATTCGTATAACTGTTTTCAAAAATTTACAAGAGGTAAAAATATATGCCATCATTCAATCCTTTTACTCCTCCTCCTTTACCTCCTAGTCTCATCAGTATTATAATTGATGATCATTGTTTCAAGCGGAAATTTACGATTTTTCATATCAAAGGGTTTTTGAAATCTTTTCATGCTTGTATTTCTGTAATTTCAACACCATCAGGCGTATTACATCTTTTTACTTCCATATTTTCCCTCTCTCTCTCTCTCTCTCTCTCTCCATTTCTTATCCCTCTTTCTTCTTTTTTTTTTCTTCCATTACTTTTCAACTTGTCCTTGATAAAATTTACATCACTTCAAAGAGAAAATATATCATGCAAATGCAACATATCTAACTGATCAAACTTATATATCATCTCATTTTTCAACACTGATAATGTTTCTATGTGATACAATTTAGTTAAGTTTATTGTAAAAGTCATTCTTTTTTCTTTTTTTTAATTCCTTAAAAAGACAAAAAATTTTGTTGGATAAAAAAATGTGTAAAAATAGAAATTAATTTTATTAAAAAATTTAATTCTTGTATTGTTTCATGTAATAATAACATTGTTTTCTTTTTTTAGTATGCATAATTAGGGAAAAATGTACCGAAATAAAAGGAATTAAACATTATAATGAATTTTGTACAAACAAAGAAAGTTATAAAAAATATGTTTAGAATCTTTGAAGTGAAGTGAGAAATTGAAATTGTTTACTCAATCGATTTTTCATCTTCCTGAAATTATAATCCAAAATTGTTGTTTAGAGAAATAATTTTCGATAGGAAAGTTGCAGGAAGGGAGAAAAAAAGAAAAAGATTATCACTATCATAAATGAAAAATACTAAAATTAATATTTCGGCTATAATTCAATATATAGCATATACATAACCGAATGATATATGAAAAGCAGTTATATATCTAATTTGATTAAACTTTAAAATTAATTATGATTACAATGTTTAATGACATTTTATGGTTTAATCTATCACCTGAGCAACTCCTATCGTGATTAATTTTGTCTTGTTGTATACAATCTTCCAAAATTAATTCAATATAGCATATACATATCCTAATGATATGAATATGAAAAGTGTTATAAATCTAATTTGATCAAATTTTAAAATTAATTACAATTACAATTTTTAACAGCATTTTATGGTTTAATCTATCACCTGAGCAACTCCTATCGTGATTAATTTTGTCTTATTGTATGCAATCTTCCAAAATTATATGTTCTATCGCATTTCAATTATCCTATCTAATTACTAAATCATTCTATCTTCTTATCATTTATTAAGTAAAGATACGGATAAACTAGATGTTTAATAAAATATAAATAGCATGAATAACTTAGAAATTGAAAATTAAAGTTAAATTATTAAAAACATTTGCAAAAAATGTTCATTCCAAAAGCCAATGGAAAAAACGAAGAAAGAAACGGAAGTGATATGACCAACCATCAATAATATCAAAAATTCTGCCTTTCATTCATTTGCAATTTTGTATAAACCCGACAACTTTGACATTGGAATAACAGGATATATAATAAGTAGAAAAGTGGGTGGCTTTCAAAAAGTCGAATTCTAACTCGCACTTTTTCTGTCCTTTTTTTATTCCAGTTCTCCCCGCTCTCCCGAGGCTAAATTGCGACAAATATGCATATTTGTATAAATATACGGTATTCATAGAAATACATTTGACACACGCACATACACACACATACATACACTTGTAAATGCCGAAGTAACATTTGTTAAACACCTGTAATTTGATACTAACCCTACCTCTTCCTTTCTTCCTTTTTTCCTCCGTTTGCTAATTTTTGCCTGTCCTTTGACTCATCACAAATACCTCTCTAGTACCTGAAATTGTAACCCTGTTAAATTTTGATATTTTTTCATTATCACTTCAACTGATCGCATCTTCCTGTAACATAGCATTCCCTCCTTCCCCCTTCATCTTATCTTTCCATCTTCTCATCATACCAGATTACTACCTCTAAAGTGATCAATACGAATGTTTACCTGATATTTTGAATTATATCGCCAATTGCAACCGAAACGCATATGTCGCAAGGTGAAGAATGTTATAATAATGATGAAAATGTTCCTCCATGATTGATTTTTTCGTCTTTCAAATGGAAGAAGAGGAGGGGAAATGATTTAAAAGGATGGAAAGGTAGAAAAGCAAGAAAGAGGAGAGATATTTACATTCCAAATTCTGCACAGATTCAAGCTTTGGGTAATTCTCACTTAGGCGGCTAATAGAAGTGTTGAAGTGTGATTTCTTGTTTAAGAGTTTGCGGGAAAGTATTTCACAATATTAATTAATTAATTAATTACAAACTGTACCGTGGCGCCATAAAAAAGTATGAATTAAATTAATGCTTACACAAATTTTAATGAATCAATGCAAAATGAAATAAATGTTTTTAAGAAAAAAATTTGATAAAATTTAGGAATAAATTTGTGCATGGAATTTGGACCAAATGTGAAGGTGGGAAATGCTCACTTAACGATTACCACAAGCAGCCAGCCGGTTAAGAAAGCGAAGTTAGGCAATAGAACTGGTTTATTTTTGGTCAATTCAACAAGTATAACTAAAAGGTCTTCCCCCCCCCCCTTCCAATTCTAACAACTATTTACTATCATCGGCTATCATTATAACTTCTCTTATAACATTAGCGCCAAATGTTATTCGGATCGGATAATTTTTGTTCGAGTAACGAATGCTAATCGAAACTGATACAAATTATTCCTTTCATAGTTGATAATTATAATTTAATGTTAATGTTAAATATTAATTTGCATTTTTTTACCTCTATCATATTTGCTAATTGGATTTTACAATTTTTTTTTTGTTGAATCAACGAAGATTTTATAACGACGAAGAGATTGAGGAAAAACGAAGCAAAGAAACGATAATTAGTAATTTAAATATATGCCTTATTAAGTAAAACTGGCAGGAATAATTTAATGAAAATTTTTATAAATAATTTAAAGAAGTTTATGCTAATTAATAAAACAAGCAAATTGTTGATAAGATGATAAGAAAGAAGTTTGCGATGAATGAAAAATTCCTAACGTTGTCTCATCGAATTAGTCGTACTTCATTAGCTTTCCATTTTTCCTTTCCTCTTTTTAAAAAAAAGAAGAATGAGGAAAAAGAGGAGAGGAGAGAAATAAAAAGGAAAAAATGAGAGGAAAATGAATGGAGAAGAGCTTTTTGTTCAGAATTAAAGCCATTTGTCATTAAAGCGAAAAGTACAGTCATAAATTTTCATATTGATGATATCTGTGATCTTATCAAATTGCACTGAAATTAATTCTGATAATTTAATAATTCACAATTGCAGTCCTAATTATGATTAATTAGTCATAACTGAATTTTAAGATTATTTTCAGATAAACTTCAAATTAGGCTATTAATTCATGAATAAATCAATTGGGTATCATTATATGATGAGATATGATTTTTAGATTTAATTCCAATAGATTTAAATTACAAATTTTGCAAAATTTATGTATAAGTAAATGGTTGCTTCAGAGATTTAGCACTATTTTAAATGGCAAAATATAACAAAATTCTTTGAATATTTGAAAAAAATATGGATCGCTGCTAAAAGAACTAAAAACATTTCAAATAATTTTTGCATAACTTTCATCTTTTGACAAAAATCTTTTTAAAATATAATTGATTTTTGATAAATACTCAATATAGCGATATAATATAAATAATATAATATATAATGATATAATAATATAATAATGATATAATGATTTTTTGATAATATAATTGATAATTGTTATTCATTGTGATCAGCATAGAATAATTGAACTGATCATTTAAAATATCTTCGTTTTGCTTAATTTAATAAATTTGATTGAAAAAAAAAATAAAGGAAGCTGAAATTTTAATCAACAAATTTGTCTAGTCATTTAATGCAGAATATTTCTTGTTAACAGTGTATTTAATGAAGATTAAGGTATTATTATCTTTCTTGAAAGAAAAGTTTATGATTCAACTTATACGTTAAGGTGCTAATTATTCAGGCTTGAAATTTTCATCAATTTACTGCAATTACTTGAAAGTTCTGGAAGACATACCTACGTTGAAGTGTCCAATTCACACATTCATATCATCATAGTATTGGGTGAGGAAGGCTGTAAATAAAATATAATCAGTATGATTGTGAAGAAATTTTATGATGATAAAAAGAACAGATAAATTGTGAAAAATTTTACCGAAAAAAGGGAATAAAAATTGTTAAAATTAAACAAAATTTTTACATTTGTAACTGTAAATTGTTAAATTTCAAGGACCAGCTATAAAGGAAAATTTTAAACTTTATTATTTTCTCTTATTTGATATTGAATTATAAATTTTCGTTCTTATGCTTGCTGTGTTGCAAAAGATATTACATGTATCACTTTTCGCATAAAGTTGTATAGATATGTCAGGAGAAAACGGAACTATTCTAATAGTTTGTATCATAAATTTACTACGAAAATTAAAACTCTGAATGCATCATTAAGAGATTAAACTGTATCGAATAATTCCTTAAAGATAAAATTTCAA
>CAKAEH010001781.1:0-174086 GCA_916381525.1 Cercopithifilaria johnstoni | reverse complement strand
CTCATTACTCTTTATATTTTGAATTCATCTTAATTAAATAGAATGAAAAGCTTAATTTTATCAAACAATTGAAAATTAAATTTGTATTTCATATTCATTTATTTGGATCCGTATATTCACTTTATAAGCGTTTATAAGAGTATCGAACAATCATTTTGACTATTTATTCAAATTTAAATAAATTCCAACTTTAAATCAAAATATATTCAATGCAAAGCAGTGAAGTTGTGGCTATTGACAGTCTAATGAAAAAAAAAGTGTCTGATATCAAGTTGAATGATCTCGATAACTTTCACTTTATTTTGATATGAAGTTGAGCTTTTAAAATCACTAACTTGATTTAGTGCTTTCAACATATTTGAACATATTTGATCACAAGAAATGTAGCTCCTCACTTCCAAATCGTTTTGAGCAGAAGCATTAATGTGAGTAACAATTTTGTTTAATCAAATTGAAATTTCACTTTTCTCAATTTCAAGAATTTGTGCATTAGATTTTTGTGTTTAATAAGCAATCTTTTTCCACACTTATGTATGGATGATTTTGTAATATTTGCATAAACCGCTAACTCTCACATATTTGCATAAATAATAATGACATCAGCTCCTTTCTGTTTTCTGCATTCATTTTTTTGTTCTCAAACATTTCGACAAGTTGATTTTATCTTTCGGAGTTATTTCTTCCAATCAATGACAATGGAGTATCCAGGCTGGGCCGGATTTTATCAGCCAAATGTGCCTTTTGCTCCCGTCAGTGTACCATGTGGGTTTTTTAATTCGGATTTTTATTACATCGAATAACTCAGAAGAATCGACAAGTTGAAACTAAGTCATTGTATTCTTTTAGTTGTGTATTTTAATGCCTGATGTCTTTGATTTCTTTTTATAAACTAAGTATATGAATTTTTTAATTAAAATTTTGGAGTAAATAAAACTAGTACATGTTAATCAAAATAAGCATAAATGAAGTTTCGATGGCGGGACGATATGAAATGAAATGCTTAGCAAAAAAATTAACTGAGAAGTTTTAGGATTTAGTAATCGCTTAGTTGCTTTAATTTCCAACGCTTGAATTTCTAAAATCTACAACTGTTCCCATGATAGATATTCCGGAAAGATCATTTTGGCTGCAAGTAAGGCTATGCAAATTTTCTGATGTCCGAAATCCCATTTATTTACATTTGAATATTTATGACATGGATTCGACTATTTATCAGGACATTATAAACGATTGTGGCAGCAGTGTTAAATATTAGCCAGTTGGTTGATAAGGTGACGTCTTCACAACATCTGCTTAATTGAATACCATCCTTGAATAAAATTATATATAAATATGACTTAGAGGGCTTAGAGCTGAAATTGTTGGTTTTTACAAAGGCTGAAATTTTTAATATCCAATTTTCGAAACACAAGCTTCATTATTTGGATTCTCGTAATTCTATGAAAGACGTTAAGAACTTAAATATTTCAAATTATGCATGCGATTTACCTGTTTTTTAGTAATTTCAAGTAGAAGGAATACAGCACCACCAATGTCTATGTCAAGTTGGCTGCTGAGTCAGGGATTTCTGCTTTCACCACTACCTTCTATTTTACCCAACAATGTTAGCTTTATCTCATAACTTGTGTAAATTTCAGGACTCGCTGTAAAACTCGAAATTTGAATGTTTTCTTCTTGCTGGCTTGAAAAAGTAAATAATGGGCATGTCATCGATAATGTTAATTTATTGCAGTATATGTTCCAGCCTGTTCAAAGCAATGGAGAACATTTTCGTCGTCGTCGGTCATCTCGCATTCGTGAATTGAGCCCAATCTGGCTACTACCTCAGCGAACTAGCCAGTCATTCGTACCTGTCAACAACAATTTACAATCCGCTGGAAAAATTGTACGTTTCCATACCAATCAATATGAAAATAGACGGCAAATAAATCTGTTGCTGGTTATATAGCACTATCGGACCAAAACTGCCTGTCGTTTCCCAAATCATTCAGTGAAGGTTCTTTCTAATCTGTAGGAAACCGAGCCTGATCACCGATCTTCAGTTTCATTTTATCTGCAGGTTAGTGTTGTGAATGCAGACCCAACTGGTGGCAGCAAGATTGTCACTCGACGTCGTCAGGATGGCCATCTCGACGTCCGCATCATATATTCCCGCGAATTTATTGTTGCGGCATCGGCTAGTCCATACGCATTGTTGCCACCGGCCAATTTTCGACAAATGGTTTTGGAAATGATGGATATTATTGCTAAATTTCCAAAAAGCTATTATAATTCCATTCGTACGGATAATGCCTCAGGCAGTTCTGATTAATTCATATATTGATGTTGCTTGATCTAGCTTCCTTAGCTCAGGATCGCAGCTAGTGGAGACACTTCCATAAATAGTAAAGCTCTAATACTTTATCATCAAAAACCACTAACATTAATAGTATTCAAATATAGCACAAATGATAGCATTAGTAATACCATTGTTCTTTAATCCAAAATTTCTAAATAACAAAATGTGTTTATTTTTTGTGGCTTTACTTCCGTTTCGGATTATCATTATTCTGGTGATAACAATCGGCATTATTGTTTTGCACACTTATCTTGTCATATGTATATACCATTATTTTCGGCTAATTATAAAGTTTTCTGCAGAAACTGATCACTAGCAGATATATTTCTACTATAGATGTATCAATAGGTTTTTTCTCGACTCTACTGATCCCCTTCTATTATAAGAACAACTACGCCTCCCTCATTCCTTCTTTCTATCATTATATGATTTAGTGAATTGAAAATGACTTACTATACCATTAAAACAACGACATCGGACATATACGCGGACGGACCTTCAGCATTATCTTCCAAACGTTCTGACGAACCAATGTCAAGTCGCGTGTTCGGACACGATTTGCTAAAATTATATGTTATTGATACGCCACCATTCCAGTTACTCGACCACATCAATAGTAATTTTCGCAAACCAATGTCAAATCGAGTGTTCAAACGTAGTTTGTTAAAATTATGCATTCACGATATGCTTCCATTCTGTCATTTAGTGTGATGTAAGTAACACAATAGGGAGGATTTAGGGTGCATATAGTCGAATGTTATCTGTTGGTTCTAGCAAGGATGTAGTTGTGGGATAAGATCCTCTCTTCATTATATTTTAGAAGGAATATTATAATTAGGCAATTATTATGAGGACACGAAAAAGCAGTAAAAGCTGAAGGAGGTCACTGCCTTATGCAAAAAGGGAGAACACCGTCATGGAACAGCTCTGCCTTTTAATGACTAGTGTGGATAACACTTTTAATGATCACTACAGCAATCCGAGCTAATGTAACAGAAATCTTAATATTTTCTCATATTGTAATTTATTACCATCAAGTTAAAAAATCAAAACGCGCTATAACTGATTGATTTTACTAATTCAATGTCTACTTGTCACAGAAACCTAAAATAGTTTCACTTTCTTTATTTTATTGACATATAATTGATTTACAAGTACATGTATGTCTAGATGATGTTTTAAGTTGTTTTACTGGTTGTGTTGTGATGTTTTATCTTTTACTATTCCGTAATTTTCATTTCTTTTAAATGTCTCATCTGTATTAAGGATCAATGGCAGATATATGTAGTCCGGGGCATGAGCCTTATAAGATACTCGACCGACTACAGTTACGATGTTATCTACCACACGAAATTGAGCGGATCAGCGTTCTCAGAATTACCGAAACAAAAACATTCGATGAAGTTTGTCTTTCGAATATTATTAACATTTTGTAAGTTATATAAACATAGCGCAACAATTAGAGTGGGTGATAAGTTTAAAATCATAATCGGTCACAAAATTTCCATGATCTAAATGACCAAAGTAGATTGTATGATTTGCACAGCAAGTAAGATGAATAATACAACTAATCACATTGTATCCCTTTATGAATTGAATGTAAGTATAAGTGCATTTCAATATACCACATGAACATAGAGCTACGAATATCTAAAGAGATTTCAAAAAAGAACATTGCAAAAATTTATTTGGTGGACAACGTGAAATAAACGAATTGTTTTCAAAATTCGTTAACAATGATGAAAACATTTTACGAATATCTTCTCTCAATGTAATAAATAAATTAAGCTATTGTTTATATATAATAGTGTCAGTAAATATAAAATGATTATATATTTTGATGCTTATAGGAAAATATTTATCTTTTTTATATTTAATCTGCTTGTAGTAATAGTAGCGATTTGTTTATTTACTACATTAAAATATGCAAGGCAGTTCTGTGGATGGAAGTGTTGCTTTGGCAGAATTCCTAATAAACATTCCTGTCTTAAATTTCAAATTAGATTAATTTTGTAGTGCTGACCCAATTTAACTTCCATATCTCAGATTGGACATCCAATCAGTGGTGGCCTGTATGATCCGCGACTGGGCCCGTCTGAAACATATGATACCTGTGAGACATGCCATCAACAAGGAACTTATTGTCCAGGTCACATGGGTCATATTCAGCTGGAAGTCCCAGTATTCAACCCACTTTTATTTGGTTTCACTTTTTCCGTAAGCCAAGTTTCATTTTTAGCAGATTATTTGATTATCGAGGTCTACTGACATTAACCTTCAATCAGCAGGAATCGAATAAGCTAGTAGGTGGCAGGACTTGTTTCCAGGAAGTTCTTATATTATAACACACATAGAGAAAGAGACGCATATAGTCATTTTGAGTGTGGAAATATTGATTTTTGAATAACCGTAACGGTTTAGCATCTTGCTAACTTGGATATATATTTTAAATGTCCTCAAATTTTTTTCGAGGTTCAGAGAATTAGCTATAAATATCTCTTTATTAAATATCTGTCAGTTTACCTGGGAACTATTTTAGTTAATGAATGGAACCTGTGTACAGTGCCACAAATTGACATGTAATTCATCCGGTTTGCCAGCGAAACTGCTTATGGCTCAGCTTCGAGCAATGGACCTTGGTCTTGTTTCAGTTGCGCAAGAACTTGGTGGTTTTATCAAGGACCATTTTTCTGCGGAAAATGGACCTGGAACTTTGCATGGTTCATTTACCTCATAATTTTTTGTTTTTTTAATTATGAAATTAGACGAGTTTTCTGTGGAATGGAATTGTATTGTAGATAAAAGAATTCGGTCTTTCAGCCGACATTTCATCTTCTTGCAACTTTGAAAGTGTTAACAAGTAAACGCTCATCAAAAATTATTGCTTTTAAAAAAAAGAGTGCTATAATCAGAAGTAATGTCTGGTTTTTGAAATTACTTAAAAGGAAAGATAGATTTGCACTTATCATTTTTGAAATCATTTCCTGAAATAAAAATCTTGAAATGGATCGATTCGAAGATTGAAATTTTTTCGATTCACTTTAGTGTGATTTTTAAAATTTAAAATACTAGATATTATGAGTAAGTCAAGTTAAGTGAACATAATCTTTTTAGTACCGAGGTAGTACTTTTAGTCGTATTCTTTTATGTTTTTTGAACGGAATTTAATGCTTAATCTAGGAAATGCACGAGCTCTTTCAGATGAAATTAATGCATGCAAAGAGCTGGATGATTTTCTTGACAAATTCAACAAGCAAAGAGGCTCAGATGTTAACAACAGTCAATCCTTCCCTGTCAAAAATGCTCTGGAACTGAAAAGATTGCTGATTCGGAATTTTTGTAGAGAACAACTTGTAAGTCGCCCTTTTAATATTTTACTTTATATGTTTTGAAGTTCTACGTCATGTAAAACTACAATAGTTATACTTTTAATGATGCCACAATGCTTGCTTTTTTATTTCCTACTGTGGATGCTAAAAGCAGATTTTTAAGGCTTCAAAAAGTATGTGTTTGAGGACAACGATATAGCGCTATATTATGTAAAGTGGGTTTGTAAGTTAGACTACAAACCTTCAATTAAATCAAATATTAATCCGAAGGAATATTAGTTAGAAGAAACATTTAATTGTTTCTTTATTGCAGTTTAAACACCGACAACGCTGTAGACTGTGTAATCGAAGTAATGGAATTATTCGTAATGATGGTGGTCGTTGCATTCTGATTGATTTCGGTAGAACGAATAGCATAAAAAGACTTCAAAAGACGGCGCGTTCTGCACCCCTTGAAAACATTGGAAATATCGAGAGTCAGGAAGTTGATGCTGGTAAATTTTAAATTGGGAATTATCATCATTGATAATGTCCATTTCCGGAAATAATCATCTTGTAGAAGTATTGCTGCTATTACTAAAATGTAATAAAAAGTATAAGATACAGAAGGAAAGATGTAATATTCCTGTACATGTATACGTATACGTCAAAATTACAAATTTCCAGATGAGGATATGAAAATAGAGGGAGATGAAAAAAAGTTTGATGACAAAGACACTGCTTATGGGTCATTATCGAATTCATCAGAACAAATTTTGGGAGAGCAGATGCAATGGGTGTTGAAGGGGAATTGCGATAAATTAGCTTGGAGAGGTGCCGAAGTACGAGAACATTTTCGTATACTTTGGCAAAATGATGGACCTCTGCTAAGGAAAATCTTTCCTCTGTTCGATTCTAAGGTGATTTTTCTTCTCTTTCTTTTTCCTTTAATTTATGAGTTAGAGTTATTCATCCATACTTCATGTTGCATCGCTTAAAGAAAAGCATCCCGTCAAATATTGTGTTTTTTGCAATGTTTACATCGATTTCTAGAATATAATAACTTCGTTATGCGTGTATAAAAATTATTCACTGAAATCTTTCCATGAAATGGCTAAATTTATCCGTTCTCAGTATTTTTAAAATAACATTTGTTTGCAGGATGACAAACATTGTCCTCTTGACGTTTTGTTTTGTGAAGCGGTACTAGTGCCGCCTACAAAGTATCGGCCGGTTCGGATTTTTAAAGGTGATAAATTTGAAAATCCACAAAGTATTAACCTTCGGAAATTATTGGAAGCTTCAGAAACAGTTCGAGCCATTCGTTTAGCATTATCTGGAAACAATGACAAAGCTCTTTTGGTAAGAACTTTTTTGAACACCTTTTATACAGTTCTGAACACATATGTCCTCTTGTTCATTAATTTGTTATTTATTTTTCCATCGTTCCATCGTCCTTAGAAAAACAATTAAATTTTAGAATTTGGTATCAGAAAACGTTATAGGACAAACAGTGCAAGCCAAAATGCACAATGCATATTTGACACTGCAGCAGCGTATGGGAGCTATTTTCGATCAAGACCTAGACAAGTGGACAGATGTAAGGATTCAAGTCCCCGGTATCAAGCAAATTTTAGAGAAGAAGCAGGTTTGATTTTCCTCCTACCATTTTGTCTGCTAAATTTTTTGACCAACATTTTATAAATGATACCAACTATAATTTGAAGATAAATGATATGATTGATAAGACTTCACTTACAAATCTTTCTTCATTATAGTATAGCGATTATACATAAAAAATTTTTGAGTCAGAAGGGACTCTTACTGAAATATTCTAGGTTGTTTTCAAACTATTAATTTTTTCAGAAAAAAATTGGATCAAAGTATAAACGAAGTATAGGAAGTAACTCATTTTATTATGCTTCATGTTGCAGGGTTTATTTCGTATGAACATGATGGGCAAACGTGTTAATTTTGCTTGTCGTTCTGTGATTACTCCAGATCCCTACCTAGATATTGATGAAATTGGTATACCTGAGCTTTTTGCGAAGAAACTTACTGTTACTGAAACTGCCAATGCCATGAATTTGGCTAGATTACGAAAAATGATCAAAAATGGTCCAGACCTCCATCCTGGGTATGAATTATTTTTGTTTGAAAATGATGAAAGATTATTCACTTTTTGGAAGTCATGTAAAGATCTCAGAAATATTTAACTTGATTTTTTTACATTTGGACTTTTCCAGTGCAAATTTTATTCAAAAACCAGGGCGATATACACAAGTTTTGTCAATAAATAAAGCAAATGAACGTGACGCGGCTGCAAAGCGTCTTCAGCCGGGTAGCAGTTCTCAACTTGGTTATCCTCTTCAGGTTATTTTGTGAACTTATGTATTAGCTTAGGAAATATGCATCGCGCCGCAATAAAGTAGACTTACAGCTTCTGATTCTTTTGTTGAAGTCTGGATTTGTGGACGATAATCGTATACCTGAATTTATTAAGCACTGAAATTAGTCACTTGGCATAAAGTTTCAGGTTCTGCGACATCTAGATAAAGGTGATTTAATGTTAATGAATCGGCAACCATCTCTGCACAAACCTTCTATGATGGGTCATAGAGTTCGAGTGCTTAAAAATCAGCGAGCGTTACGCATGAATTATGCAACTTGTAAAGCTTACAATGCTGACTTTGATGGTGATGAAATGAATGGACATTTTGTGCAAAATCGAATTGCGCAGACAGAGCTTGCAGAAATTGGTAAGTTTTCTTTTTTCAGTTTGTGAAACCTCATTCTGAAGTAACTTTTTGCAATTTCCACCACTGTATGATGAAGGAATGTTTTGCATACCATGTAAGAATCGAGATCTTTATTTGATATAAGATCTTTCTAAAGTAACTTCGATGACTCATCTCAATTTTGACTTTAAAGTCTGTTTAGTATAATTATCACAAAGGAAGGAAAAATCGGTCATTATACGATATTTAAAATTTACATCAAAGAAACCAATATGAGAATGGTTGAACCGTCAGTAAGCAAAAGCAAATTTTTAGCTAATGTGGGATCAAATTTTTTGGTACCAAAAGATGGAACACCCTTATTGGGTTTGATCCAGGATCACGTAGTATCAGGAGTTTTGTTAACAATTCGTGGACGATTTTTTAATAAAGAAGATTTTATGCACTTGGTGCTCTCGGCGTTTGCTGAAACTACGCAACGGTTGATCATTTCACCTCCAGCTATGCTAAAACCTCAGGTTTTATGGAGCGGGAAACAGGTGAGACTTTGCTTTAACCATACGAAGGATTTAAGAATTGTTGCTCTCAAGATCCCTGACGCTATGTACCGTAATTCAGAGAATGCTATTATAGAAACATAACTTATTTGGGCTCATTAGGTTTAAGTTCTCGGTTGTAATTTAAGAAGAAGAAATTTAAGAAGAGTCTGCTTTTCGCATAATTTCAGATAATCAGCACCATACTAAGAAATTGTATTCCTCTGCATAAACCACTTCTGAATATAAGAAGCAAGGCAAAGACGCCACTGTCGTGTTGGAAAGTTGAGGATCATCCTACACCGAAGTTCGAAATGAGTGAGTCAGAAGTTATTTTCAGGTGCACTATTTACCCTATTTTTTCCTCAGGAACATCCTTGCTTAATCCGAATTAATTAATTTGAGTTTGATTTCCATAACATATATTTTGAAATCAGAGCTAATAATGGAGTTAGAGATTTATATAGAAATGTAACTTTTGTTATTTGTTGCATTTGCTGCTGCAAATTATTTAACTGTTTCATACCGATATTAATTTGAAATACTATTTTAGACAAATTTGATTTTTCACTCTACTTTTGAACTTTTATTTGTTACGGAATAAATGCATAGATTTATTTTATGGTTCAATATCAACACTTCTCTTTTATTCTCCATTTTAAATTGTACCATTGGTTTGGCTTGTGGGTACAATTAGTTTCTCCACATTATGTCATAAAATAGATTTTTCTAATTTATAGACAAGCCGAATTGTTAGTAGGCGTTTTGGATAAGCAGCACTATGGAAGTACACAGTACGGATTGATACACTGTTGCTGGGATCTTTATGGTCATCAATATGCGACAAGAATATTAAGCTGCTTCTCGCGTCTTTTTACAACCCATTTGCAGGTTTTCTTTTTTTCGCGATTCTTATTTATTTTTTGAAATACACTGCTCATTTTTATAACATAATCTTATTTGTTTAGTTCCATGGTTTTTTGCAGAAATCAGTGCAGTATTTAGTCAACATTTATTTTCCATTTTTTAATTATAGTATCATGGATTTACTGTTGGAGTGGCAGATATTCTTGTTCGGAAGGAAGCAGATAAGCAGAGAAAGAAAGAGATCAAAGCTCTTAGGAAATGTGGTATGTATTTGTAGAATGGAAGTTTTTCTGCCACTACTAATTTCTGTGACAGTTTGAAGTAAAGCAGATTAATTTGAAATTTTCGATAAATCGACTATAAAGGAAGTAGTAATGAACTTTATCTGTGGAAACATATTGAAATGTTAGGTGATGCTGTGGTCAGAAAATGCTTCAATTTGGATGAGAATGCAGATAAGTCTGAAATAAAGCATGTGATGGCAAGTGCATATTGTAATCCGAAAGGTGAGCAAAATCATATACAGCAATTGGATTACAAGATGAAAGAAACATTGAACCGATTCAATGAAAAGATAAATAGGCATGATTTTATGGTTTTTTCTTCTTCATTTTCAGCTTCCTAAAATAATATTTTGTTCTTTGAGTTTTGTTTTATGTGATTCTCATAATTTTTAAGCTTTGAATTGAATATTACAGTGCCTGTATGCCAGCAGGACTTTTAAAACAATTTCCACAAAATGCTTTGCAACTGATGATACTTTGCGGTGCTAAGGGTACGATGGTCAATTCGGTTCAGGTATTTTTTGCAATCTACTAATAATTCTTAATTACTTATTAAGCTTGCATATTAATTGCTTTTTTCTTGTTTTGGATTAGTAATATATATCTAAAAGTGGGTTGAAATGATGTAAATTTAGTAAAGTGATTTTTGATTTGTTTGCGTTGTTTTATGATTTCTTGCAGCTTTAATCTTCCGGTTTCATTTTGTATGGATGATAGGTTTTGAAAACATGTTTGAAATTCTGTAGAATTTCAATGATGCTGTTTGTCGAAACTTTGTTCTTAACAATATCGATTGCTTAACCTGTATAGATTTAATCATTATTATATGAAAAACAAAATTATGCAAACTAATAGATAAGCTGCGAACTGGGCCAGATTGAACTAGAAGGACATCGACCACCGATGACGAGCGCAGGGCGTACACTACCATCTTTTCGTTCATTTGATTCTTCGCCGCGAGCTGGTGGATTTGTCGATCAGCGGTTTTTGACAGGCATTAATCCACAGGAACTGTTTTTCCATACCATGGCTGGACGAGAGGTTTTTTCCAATTTTTATCAGTGAATTTTCTAATCACAAAAAACTTTTTGATGTGTTTCCTGACTTTCTCGTATAGATTAGGGATGATGTTCAGTCATATAAATTTATTCAGAAAGTCATTCTAGAGTAGGTTTTGAAGCTAGTTATTCTTCACACACTGACGAGTTTTAGTTTATCTTCGACAAATGCATCTATTTTGTTTTGTTTACTAAAGATATGAAATTCCCATCGACTTGAACTTTTTGACTTGTCAAAATATCTCCTTTCATTGGATTCATAAGAATGTGATTTTAGTTACTGAATTTTTCCAAATACTTATGAAATTCAAAATATGATAGGGTTTGATTGATACGGCTGTGAAAACATCTCGATCTGGTTATCTGCAGCGTTGTATTGTAAAGCATTTGGAAGGCTTAGTGGCACACTATGATTCTACTGTCCGTGACCACGATGGTAGCGTTATCCAGGTACTTTACTTTCATCATATCTTAGGATCTTAATAGAAGTTTTAAGCTGTTCAAGTATCAGTCTGTATCAAGTGAGTTATAAGTAATGTGTTATAGTTCCGGTATGGAGAAGATGGGATGGATGTTTGTAAAACTACGTTCATGAACTCTAAACAGTTTGATTTCCTGGCTGATAACATGGAAGTGTTACGTTCGCGTGTACTACCAGTAGATTATAATGAAGATGATTGGGATTTGAAGAAATCTGAAAAAGCGTATAAGAAGGTAGGTTTCTTGTCCATATAATAAAAAATGGCAAATAATTTACAGGTTTTATCTATCTTATGACATTAAATTCCTGCAGTGATATGCAGGAACTTAAGCTTTTCGAAGAAAAAGTTTTTTGGAAATGTTGCTATCGTTTTATAGAGTAGTGCAGGTTGGAATATTAGAGCACACTTCGTGTTCTTAGTTATATGACATTTATTAGTGAATATTAGAAAGTTTTTTTTGCTAACATTCGTAATAGAAGCCAGAAAGTTCTTAGCTTAATATTCTTAAGAGAAGATGTCTCTGCTTACGGAAAATAAAGTTTTAATCAATTCTTTATTTTTGACTGTATTCAGAAATCAAATTGAAAGTTTATTCACAGTTTTTTTTTCCCTAAAGATCAAGAAATGGCGTCGAAAATATGGCATTGACAACAGAAAAATATATACGAGTGGTTATGTGGAATTTTCCAAGAAATATCGAGGTACACCAAAAGAGGAAATTCAGAAGATGTGGTTTGAATTAACCGATGAAGAGCGTTACGAGTATCATAGCAAGGCTGGCAAAGCTTGCCCGGCTGCTGTTGATGAGGTACTGATTCACTTGCTTTTGAAAAATATCGTTTACTGTTTGCGGATGCTCTTCACTGATCGGTCCACATATTTTTACTGTACTTAATTCTTTCCAAAATCTTTTGGTAGACTTAAATATAAATTTACCGCCATATTTAAAAATCATTAGAACACAATTGAATCACTTATTCAATTCATATGTGAATTATTGTTTTTTTTTTGCTGCAATTTTTTGCAAATTTTTTTATTTTTTCTATCAAAAAAATTAAGCAAGGAAGAATAAGGAATTTGCTTTCTTTATTTCTAGTGTTTTGCAGAAGATGAATCCAAATCGTTCTTTGGGTGCTTTGCCACAGAAGCTTCTTGATGATATAGAAGAATATATCTGCATGAAGTCAAATGTTGATGTTCATATGCCGCTCGACACATTTCGGAAATCTCTATACTGGAAAGGTCTTTTCTTATTAGTATATTAGAACCACAAATTGCTGGAAACTTGTTTGAAATATTTGTCATTTACTTTACCAATAACTTTAAATGATTTATTCATTTATATAAATGGCTTCAACTTTAGTAGTATTATCTTTTCCAGTTTTTATTTCGTTACTCCAAAATTTTGGTTGGAATTATAATTTATTTGGAGGGATGCGTTGTCGGGTGGATCCTGGTGAAAATGTTGGTTTGTTAGCGGCTCAGTCTATTGGCGAGCCTTCAACTCAGATGACTCTAAACACTTTCCACTTTGCCGGAAGAGGTGAAATGAACGTTACTTTGGGTATTCCTCGATTACGCGAAATTTTGATGACCGCTAGTAATGACATTAAAACACCTAGTGCAGAAGTGAGTGCAATTTTATTTTTATCTTTAACTCTGCAATGTTGACGTTTGGAAAATTTTTCATTTATGGCGCGTGTATTCATTTAATTGCATAACAATCTTGAATAATACAACTATAATTTGTGCGTTCAACAATATTTCGGACTTGCTTTTTGGATGACAAATTTTAGTTGTTAAAATGCAGCTTTTTTCTACATGGATCGAAGTAGTGACGTGACATCGCTTTGGGATATTTGTTTAAGGTTTTAGACGAAATTTGCTAATGATGATTCGACGAACTAATTTTCATAAGGTATGTTCTGGTTGTATCCTGAGTAGGAAATTTTTTGTTTCAGATTCATATAAAGCCAGGTGCATCTTCGGAGCGCATTGAAGCTATCAAAAGAGAGCTGAATCGAATTTATCTAAAAGAATTAATTAAGAAATTTGCAATTGATGAACGCATTAGTCTTTATGAAAAGTATGTTCTCGATTTCATATATTATTTAATATTAATATTTCTTGGCTCATATTTTCGAGCTTACATTTTTTCTTGATATCCATGTATTTCTTGCATTTTTTTAAAAACACGTTATTAGATGATTTTGAGGTGTAAGAAAGTTAGTTGACTTAATATTTTAATAGTATAAAATATTTAGTATTTTAGTGAAATGTTTTGTTGGACCTTTAAAAATGACAGTTCTGTTGTAAATTATTTCTGGATTCTATCATGTTGTAAATTTAATTCATTTACTCAATTGCAGTCATAGTTATGGAATCACAGTATGCTAATAAACCTGATAAAACTTAAAATTAATCTATTTATAGCGAAAGCTGGCGCTGCTATGACCTTCATATTGAGCTGCTACGAACGAAAGAAAGAGTTGAATGTACCCGTCATATATCGAGTCGTCGTATATTGGCAGAAGTGGAACGTCGATTCGTAAAAGCAATTGAAAAGCGTATCGCGGATCGATGCAGAGAGATGACTGATTATCATACATTGCAACATAAGTCAGTTCTACTTACTGTAGCTTCTTACCTAAATTCCATAAATAGTAAGCGTTTCTTTGCTTCAATGGCTTTCATTCGTGGAAGAAAATTTCGTTATAATTATATATATATGGTATGTGTTACTTTTTCTTAATTTAATGAATGTTCTTTATCAGAAAATTGAAACTGAACAATTTGACTGTTGGTGTTGGGGGCGAAGAAGAAGCACCAAAACCCAAGAAACAGGTAATGATTGCTATAGATTAAATTAAACCATTTTAGGCTATTCGAACTTCATTAAGAGATATGATGTAGTTATTCCAGTATATTATGGTTTGAAATCAAAAAACCAATTTCGCCATAGAATTGAAGTGGGCGTTCATCACTGGAAATGCTTTTATGACGAGTGGGAGGACGTTTTTTCAAACATTTTTATTGAAATTTTTCTTGAAAAGCTTGTTAAGCAAGGTATTCCAAATGCAAGCAATTTTACTATGAAATCGTGGAATTGGAATCTTAAAAACAACAAGTAAGAATAGCAGACAAAAAGGAAGACAATAAAAAGGAATGATCACTGTCTTGTAATGAAATGAAATTGATGAAAGCAGTTTACATACATTGAAATTTTTTTGTCTAGGATGATGGAATGAGTAGTGATGAAGAAATCGGTGGGGGAATTGATCTAGATGCTGATGGGAGTCGTATTTTGAAGCGTCACTTAGATGATGCTGCTGAATATGAAGGTGAAGAAGATGAGCAACAAGTTGTTTTACCACAGCAAAAAGTTGAGGTTAGTATCCCTCGTGATTTCTTATTTTTGTTTAATTTGAAGCTTATTATTTCAACTGTTGATTACTTTAATTGGTTGTCATCAATATATTTCTTAACTGCAATGCAAAATGTTCAGGAAGCTTTCATGGAAATTTCAACCGAAAATGATGATGAAGACGCTGAAACAGCAGTAGGAGGAGATGAAGGTACAAATGATTCCTCTGCTACTCACCTAAGATCTCAGGAAGCAGAAACTTCTCGCATACAGGTATTAATTTTTACACTTTAATTTTATAAGCTCATCTTCCCTAGCATCGAACTTTGAAGTTCTATTTTTTTTATTTCCTCACTACTTAGTTTGTAGCTAGCAATTTCATAGTTAACAATATCGGCTACTAATTTATATATACATTTTTTATCTTAATAATTTATTTTATTTCTTATGTTATAGTTTTTAAGTTCCGAGATATTTTGAAGTTCCGAAATGAAAATATCTCGATGAAAATTGCTGTTGATTTGTTATTATTTGTTTTAGAACGAGTTTCTTAAGGATTCTTTCGTATGATTTCCATAAGTATTTTATAGAATATTCTTGACCGTCTGTCAGGATAATTACGCTTTTTAGCCACTAAGATTTTCACTTCTCATTTTAAAAACAATTTCGAATCTTCTTGATAGATCTACGTAATAGTTGCTTGCAGAGTGTAATTGCATCATCACCTTTGATAAGGGATTACAAATTCGATGTGAAAAACAATCGATGGTGTACTATCACTTTTCAGGTATGCTTTGTATCAATATATTGCAGAACTATTAAGAGTATTTCTTTTCGAGATCATCACTTTTCGGGTCTTTAAGGTCCGCTTCCAATAATGCTTTAGTAAACAATTTTATCATGATACCAACCGCTATTCTCAAATACTCTGCTATTTATTGCCAAGTTTTTCAAGCACTGAAATCTTAAGCGTCATATTCATTTTAAATGAGCTTTTAAGTATTAATCACTGTTGTTTGTAAATGGTTTTTTAATGAAAGTGATTTAATAATTTCAGTTACCATTGAGCACCAAAACAAAATTAGATGTAGGAGCATTGGTTGAAAGAGAACTGGAAAGTTTCCTAGTCTGGGAAACACCAGGCATTGAAAAATGTATTGTTCGCTGTGAAAACCATGGTGATGATCAACATCAGATTTTGGCTACGCAGGGTATCAATGTGCAGGTGACTAATTCTATTTGTGTTACGCTTACTTTTACAAATTAGATTTATAATGGCATCCTTAAATTTTTACATGGTTTTTAATATTTCTTCTGCACAATATTTTCATTTCCAACTTTTTATTCTGAATAGATTTGAATCAGGAAGAAACTAGAAAATTAATTATTTAAAATTGAAGAAACTAATTGCTAGAAAATTTTCGTTATTTTATCGGTTTTATTTCAAGTAATTGTTACCAAATTATGTTTCTGCTAGCGTTTTAATTTTGCTATTTTGACACTAGTTAGAAATGGAATAATTATTCTGTTATTATAAATCACTTTTAGTTTAATTTATTTAAAGGGTTAAATAAGTTTAGGTTATTAAGTTAACTTGTTCGAGAAACTCATGCGTTTGAATATAACTATTTGAATATAACTCTTTGAATATAACTCTGATATATTCATTTATTTATCGAATTGTTTCATATTTTCGCTAGACTCTTTTAAACGTGGTTTTTTAGGCATTAATGAAACATTCGGATGTGCTTGATGTGAATACATTATATTCTAATAATCTGAACATGATATGTAATAATTATGGTATCGAAGCATGCAGTCGAGCTTTAATAAAAGTTGGTGAATGAAACGAGATTTATTAATAATTAATAGATGAATAATTGCAGCAGTGAATAGTAATTATTCTTACCAGATACTCTTCATCAAATTGTTTGTCTGTGTTTGGTGAATAGGAAGGGAACTTATGAGATGTGGATCGGCATTGTGCAACAGGCCTTTTTTTCTTGTTTTTTGAGTTCATCCCTACAAAGTGTCTTATTTTATCAAGGTTATAACAAAAGAAAATCTGTGGTTTGTGAGAAGATTAATATTGAAGTTTAAAATTTGTGAATCAAAATAAGTGATTGGATGTAAAGGTAAAAGGGCATAGTGGGATGATATCGGATGAGAAGGATAGGGAGCGGTGCCTTTGTGGCTTTATTAAGATTTTTTGTTGGTTTTTTACTATGGAAAACGATATGTGATATGTGATATAATAGACTCGAACAAAACAGAATTGTCAAGGTTAAAATGTACTTACTATTTTTCTCCATAACGTTGATAGCAGATTTTTAAATGACTTTAAAAATTGTTACGGATTATTTTGCAGAAGATTTTAGCATTAATAAAGCGAGTTTGAATGTAACATTTATGATTTTAGGAAATAATTCGTGTTTTCACACCATACGGAATCGATATAAATTGGCGGCATTTAACATTGACTGCCGATTACATGACTTTTACGGGAAAAATTCAACCGTTCAGCCGTAGTGCAATGAGTTCGAGTGCCTCACCATTTCAGCGAATGACTTTCGAAACAACGATCGCATTCATGCGTGATGCTCTTATAAATGGTCGGATCTCCCTCTTGTTCCCAATAAATTCCTACAAGTTTTGGTGTTTAATGTTTAAGGGCTGCAGTGATTCAAGCGCTTACAATTGCTGTAAAATGGCAATTTCATCATATGTGAATAGTTGACGAAAAGAAAAGTAAAACAGTGAGGAACAATATTATCTTGTTTTTTGAATCAACTTCAATTTGCAAAAATCGATTGTTTCAGGTGACGATGACTATTTAATGTCTCCATCATCGAGATTAGTGATTGGCGGATTATTACGTGGTGGTACCGGTATTTTTGATCTTATGTTACCTAAGCTGAATATTTTAGCTGCTTGTAGCAAATCTTAGTGGTTCTTCTAATTCTTCAGGCATTGTTTCATATAATATATTTTAAAGCTTTCTGTTTGTATAATTTAATTTGCTTTTCAACTGAAAAAGACAACTTCAGCATTTTATTTTCTATTAGGAACAGTATTCGTCGATTTCTTTGCAATTTTTACGAGTTCACTATGGTTTATTTCTAGTAATTCCGGGATTTGGGGCATAAATTTTTTTCTCCTGTTAGAATGGAACGGACTTATCCGGTTTTTTACAGTTTTTGCGAATTCTTTCAAAAAGAGGCACGAATTTTTCTGTGCCTTTTTTTGAATATTGTTTATAGCATAAATGTTATCGTATTTTATATTGTTAACAGCGTTCAAGGAGTTTGTTTCATACTTTTTTGTAATGCTTCTATTAACAGTATTTAATTCATAGTCTTGTCTTCCTGCAGTTTTCGATTTAACAGTTGTATGCTTTCTCCTACTGCTTGTTTTATTTTCAACGCGAGTTTACGTTATTGCTGCATTTTGTGAGACCAATATTTTTAATACTAACAATAATGTATACTAAGAATAATACCGTTAGGACCTTGAATAAAAATTAGTTGTAATTCGAAGATCACTGACGCGAATATATTAAAAATATTTTAGTTTATTTGAGAACTTTAAAAGTTGAGAATTAATATTTTTATGTGGCTGTTCTTGTTTGCCTTGCTATTACCAGATTTTTTGATTTTACTTTAAATTAGTTTGCCAAAGATGGTAACACCTTTCATTCAGTTCTTACTGTACCACTTAAAATTTCTCACTTGTTATGTTTCCTGATGTTTATACATAGTAATCGGTTAAAGATGAAAATAAAGTGATGGAAGGGCGAATACATCGAATAATTCAAAAGCTATAACATGAGGCATAAGACTACAGATTTAATTTTGTAATTTGGTTCAATTTCTACAACTCTTTTTCATTACCATAAATTTTAAAGGGGTTTTAAAATTCGTTTTAAAACACTAAAAGGAAAAATTATCGGGCGTTAAAATCTTGAATACATTTTAAGGAAACAAGGATGGAGAAATATGTAAAAATTCTAGAAGTTACGATTTTACGAGTGGTTTTGTGAAGTTTGTTTTCTACACTTTTTTTTCGATTTAGTACATTCCTTGATAAAACACAAACAGTGACAGTTGTTGAGTTGAACTGATCATTAAATTGATGAATTACATATGAGGGCTGTCAAGTAACGTATTTTAAAGATTCAACATTGGATTTGTCATTCATACTGTACCTGTAATTGCCTGAGATAATAAAGTAAAAAATTAACATTTCGGCGCTGGATGTTCTGATGTGGATTAATGCTTCAGTTTGTTGTTATTTAGTTCATTACATAGCAATGATACATGCAGTCGTTTGGAAAGAAATATGAGGAACTGAAACTGGTTAGATGATGTTATGAAAATGGTGTGCAAATATGAAAGAGGAATTGCTCGAAAACAAGTAAACTTCACCACGGTATTAGGTGCTATTTTGTATTTAGAGAAATACTTAGATCTTCTGAATAATGGAAATATGGTGCTGAGAAATGTCATGCGGGCTTCGTTATCATTTTCTGTGCTTTGATGAAATTCTAAAAATCAGGAGTAGTATAACGGAGCATAAAGCAAAGCTGTTAGTTCTTAGCGATCGAAAATATTTCTGAAGCCTGGAGAGCTTTAATTAGATGTCGAATATAGACTGTAATTATGCATATTTTTGTAACCGTACGTGAGAAATATGGGTTTTGAACCGATTATTTTTCTGAACTCGTCAGTTCGCCGGTTAAGTGCATGCTTTTTGTTAGAGAACTTTGACCCCTCGAAAATGGGACATCAATTTTTGATTCGAACTATAATTTTCTTTTACTTATCCAATTTTGAATCCCATTCTAGAGTAGTTATTTAGTTTTAATTTAAATTTTTTAATTTGTTTCCTAAATAACTTGGTTTGTCCTTTTATCTGTTTGTTTTGTCATTTATTTGAATGCTTGTTGCTTTATTTTTTTCACCTCTTTCGCTTTTTTTCTCAATTTTCTTCCATATTTATCCATCCAATAATGCTTGTGGTAAATAAATCAAACATGTTTTAGGAGTATATGTCACAACTGCATCTCTTCATTTTAAACTGACCTATAAAATTCTTAGATAATTCAAAATTGAAATTTAATTGAACAGGTTATTAATTTAGCATTCTTTTTTAATGCTAAATTGAAAATTACCCTGACAAATTAATCCGTAAGATACTTTCTAATGCAAACAATAACATTCTCTACAAGGACATGTCAAAAAGTAATTTTTGTTCTAAGTCTCGATGATATCATTAGGAAGAAGAGGATCGTTGCTGCAACTAGCTCATGATCATTCTGCTACGCTAAAATAGATTCTCGTTCGTAAACTAATTCATTTTATACTAATTCTTCCATTGTTGCTTCTCAATCCCAAATTGGGTGACACATCGGAGTGTATTCTCCTGCGATATCGCAGCAACTCTCACCGGATTCTCATTTGCTGTAAGTATCATACTCAAAGTATCATACTTATCTCGAGAAACTAGAAAATTTTACGGCCCCACAGTTTTTGGAATGATCCTTTCAGAATTTTGGTTTTTGCACGTATGCGCAGTCTCAGCATGAGTCTTTCCGATTTTTAGGGTATCTGTTTAGCATTCCTGCAGAGATGTATAGATTTTGAAGAAAGCCGTATAAGTGCTATGCAATGTTCTGCATTATCCACTGCGTTGCGTTACCATGTCATTTTTAAACTTTTCCCCCAATACGTCACAATGACGTTGTAGCAATAGTGGTCACTAGCTGTAACGATGGTAGTTGCTAGCTGTAGGGGTGATAGTCCTAGTTGTAGTGACGCTTATTGTAGTGTCAGTGGTCGCTAACATCTTTATTTTGAGTGCCTTTCTTCACTCAAGCTTTTTAAATTTTTTTCTAAATTTTATTTTTAGTTTAATTTTGCTGCACTATTAATTTAATTTAATTCTGCTGCAGAACTATTTACAGTATTCTGGTTGTATGATTTATAAAATGATTTAAAATTTAGATATATCAGTATATTGACATTTTTGAAGATGAGCGAAGATGGAAGCGAGAAGAAATCGGTATGCTATTTCTTATTAACTGTGTCCTCCTTTTCGCACATTTCATTTCCGTGCTTATGTTTATATCACAAATTGTTGGAGTAGTTTGAATTTTGATCTCGTGTTCTAATGGCTACTCATTCCTTCGTATATTTCTCTCCGTTCCTTTTCTCTTTTCATATAAGGTGATAAATTATTGCTAGGTCTTTAGATATTTTCACTGGCAGTTCTCTTTTTTGATTACTATACCTTTTGATGTGAAGTATTTATTTTTACTTTCATTTAATTTAATCTTTCTAATTCCCCGTTCCTTAACTTTTCTTCCGTTACTTCAGTGTCGGGAAAGTCGAGAAATGAAGCTTTTCCCGTCATCGTTAGATAATCGTTCTTCAACGCTTTTCATGAAGAGATTCTTTTTTATTGTCGTATCAGATATCATCAAAAAACGATTGCTCATACCAACTTCGACCTTCAAAGATATCGTAATTGACGGCAAGTGATAGTGGCTTCTCTTTTGTTCCATATAAAGTTTCTTTGCAAGCAATTATGCATTCTTTTGGAAATTATTTAAATTAACTTCTTTAAAAAATGAAATCTGCAAGCTTGAAATGGCGAAATGAGTCGACATTTTCAAGTACTTTTACAAAATTTCAATCGCATTTAATTAAAGTTTTGAAGTTTTATTGAAGGTTTGAAGTGTTGCATCGTCACTGAGGATACAGAGGTAGGAAAAAAATTATCCGCACTTCTTTATGCCGTTTCCGAAGCTATTGAAAAGCATTATGTAAGTAGTGAATATTAAAATACTCCTCATATGCTTGTTAAAGACATTTCGAAATCTTATAAGAATTATGCACAAGTCAACAGTAGTTATCTCCATTAATTTAGAGACTAAAATAAAGTATACATTATTCCTTTTTCAAACTTGTTTGTTACCTTTATGTTAGAAGGTCTTCTCAGAGAGACCCCCACTCGGTTTGAACATTATCAAAATCTTAGTGATTTCGAACTTAATTTGTTTATATCTACCGCCGATTTCAAAAAAGTGGGCATAACATATTTGTTTCAGTTACATGATTTCTTTATTTTGGTTTCAACTGAAGAAGCAGATAACATAGATGAAGTGATTGAAGCATATACTCTTACTTTCGCTTACGCGGATGGTGGTAGGTTGCTTCTCCGTAGGTAAGTTACAACTAATTTATCTCTTACTATCACTGATATTTCTCTTAAAGAAATTTTTATAATCAACTCTGCATAGCTTTAAAACTAAACAGACAGTTTTATAGAGCAGCAGAGTATGAGTCTTAAAATCCTTTTGTTGATTTCTCCAGTTTTTTCTCTCCTGTTGATCGGATATTATTTTCTAAACAATTACTTATTCGAAAACGTAAGCTTTCAACACATTTTTGAAAGCTGCAAGAATTTAGACCTTTTATTTCATGACAGTCGTGATGTCTTAACAAGTTAGTTTTTCTCTGGACACTGATTTCTAAAAAAATATATTTGGCATTGCAATTGGCATTTATAATGCTAATTTTCTAAAATTTGTGTGTACTAATTATCATAATGATTGCAGCCCATCGCACGAAATTGCAGTGTCATGTGAGAGTGTCACCGAATTACGAAAGGAAATCATCACTTTATTTCACCGTTTGGATATTCTTATGAATGCACTATCACCAGTCCCACAGAGCGCTTTTCCATATTTTAAGCTTACCTATTACTCAGGTTTGTGCATTTTATGACCTCAATTTTGGATACTTTAGTCTCTTCAAAGTTATTAATTTAAAATTCAGTATAAGTTAGTTTTTGTGTTTAAAAGTTTAATAGTTTTTCTTTTTGATCTTTATTTCGTTTATTTAGGACCATTCTGATGGCACACATGAGTTTGATGATGATAGTTTCAATATTGAATGCGCCATCACCGTTATTGATATAAAAAATAAATTTATTGACAGGAAATTATCATCTCATTTTATATAATTTGCAGAAAGCGTCGATTGGCGCAATTGCTAGAAAATAAAATTAATATGAAACTTTGTTTTTTCCCTCATTTTTTTACAAAATTTCAGGCACTCCACATAGTTATGAACCAATGGGTTTCAAGTCATCGTCAACTACATATCACTTCAAGAAAATGACTTTCATTTCAAAAATATCAGCTGGCACTTTCAGTACAAAATTTGAAAGGTAGGTAATCTTCCTCATCAAGAATATAGGTTGAAGTTAAGCTTAATGAAATCGTGGTTTTATTTGGAAATAACTTTAACTATTATTCAACTCTGAATTGTGAATTTATGGTTTTAAATCGTAGAAGAGAATGTTTGACTCTTCACTTTTTTTTTTTGAAAAATTTTTTTAGCTGCATTATTTGTCATATTGTATTCCCAATTTTTTCAGAATTATCTCTTTATGAAAAATGCTTTGAAAAGTGGGATAGATAAGAAAATTAGTCAAAGAAAACTACTTTTTTTAGTTGCTCGGTGTGTTTGGAGTCCATTTTCTTTGGGAGTGCAAATGAGCAATATGAACAGAATGCTTCCATTGAGAAGGACGAACTGCAAGTAAGTCTCTAAAAAATCAAATCACATATCCCTCTAAAATGGTAATTAGCAAATATCTGCTAACATTAAATCATTTTGCGAAGTCTAATCGACCACTAATATTAATCGCTGGTGGTGGTTGTATCCAATATCTTTTGAAATGTTAGATATGAGTAACATGCTGTTAGATACGAGATCTACATTCTCAACTTTTACTTGTACTTAGATAATGGGTAAAGCATATACTGTTCAATTTTCAAAGGCGAGGTCTCTACATGTCCAAATAAATCTTGGACAATCTAATCATTCAACTGAGCGTTCTTCTGCTGATAAAATGATTAATTGTATATTGAAAGAGCTGAATGAAAAAAAAACTTACAGTGCTATTCAAAAATACTGCTCTCTTTCAACTCGCTAGTTTTGCCGTTAGTAGTTCGAGATGATGTTCAATTGGAAAAGTAGTTAATGTTTTTTGAATATATTTCTTTAATTGACTCGATCAAAATGATGTGCTTAATTTTATCTAACTTCTAAAGTTTTCAATAAGCTCGTAAGCCATAATAATCTATCCATTTTCACTGTTCGATAAAACTTATCTTTCTTGAACATTATGTAATAATGTCTTCTGATTTATCCGCACTATCATGTCTATTTTCATTTTTTTGGAAGTTGATAATGTTATCATTCTTTTCAAAAACAAAAGTTCCGCCGAATATGTTTTTTATCAAACCAACTTTTGCAGACGCTCAAGAGAATAACTAGCGAAACTCCGACGGGTAGACCAAAGAAGGACAGAGTGACCGTTTGTTTTTTATGACCATTTTGTCTTTGCGGTTTAAATTGTTCATGGCTTGTATGTAAGCTGCACTTAGTATTTTGTGATGTAATTTTAAATTTCAGAAATCAAAGAAGACAAACTATGGTGGAAAAGTAAGACAAAGGAAGAGTAAAGTAAATAATAAGCTCAGTTGCTGGCATTCAGTAGCCCCCCACTGTTCAATTATGCCTAAAAGCAATAGTAATGCATTTTTTTCGTATTAACAATATCGCTTCTTAAATATTCGATGATTAAAGTTGTTCCAGAAAATGATGGAAAATGAAGATAGCAGACCAGAATCAATGAATTTGCGCATTTCTTCACTAGAGGCACAAATGGAAGCTATGGACGACGTTTCACAGGAAAATACTGAAATTATTGAGTCGATGCGAACCTCGCTTTTAGAAGACGAGTCTTCAAAAAGTAGCTTTTTCTTATTTTTATTATGATTTAATCGTTGTGTATGTGTGAGGGCGATATCTTTGTAGAAATATTACTTAAACGATTAATAAGGTTTGTTTTAACATGAACGAAAATTTATAAAACATAAAGAAATTATATATATTATTTTGAGATTCAATGAATAGATGTAAAAATTTTACTTTTGTCTCATTTCCATTACAGAACATTCCAAAGCAGTCATTTTAAGCTCTGCAGAAGCATTGGTCAGCACCACAGATTTGCAGAAGAGTGATTTCAGCTCTGAGTATCCTGGAGGTAGTTTGCCTTTTCTGAATCCCTGACTACTTAAAACGATGTTCGCAGTATTAATTTGTCGTTATTATTTATGATTTTCTTTCCTTAATTTTTAGTTTGATATGTTTACATTTTGAATTTTTGTTCGTTTATTGATTTCTTACTGCTGCTACTGACAAAAAATTGTTTTAGTGGGAGGCATTTTACATCTGTTTCCATTTTACTGTAGGTAGAATTTTCGGCAGATACTATTCGAATTTTTGGTGAAAGATATGGATCTGGGGAGGTAAAAAGTATGTAATTTGAAGAAATATCCTGCTAATTAAATGTCGCAGTGTATTTTAGAATTATGAGAATCGGCACTGAAAAGTTTTATCTTTATTTTTTCTTTCTGCTTTTTTACTTTATGTTTTTACTTGTTTTGTTTTATGCATAGACAGCGAAGAAGTCCCAGAAAGTTCGGGACAGTTCGCAACTTTCGGTTCCCCGAGTGATCCTTACATAAATTCACCGCGTATGGATTCTACCGTTTGTAAGTTGATAGGAGAGACTTTTTTTCATTTCTTTTGAGTCCATCTTCAAGGCATTGCATCTTTACATGATTTTCTGGCGCGTGAAGCTTTATGGCTTTTAAGTTTTGAAAAATTTTGGCATTTAAGTTATATCATTCATTATATTCATTTATTCTTTACTAACACTTTGGGAATTACGAAATTTCAACATACTCGTATTTGTTTCTCATTCTTTCAAATTTAGCTTTACCAACAGTCACAGAACTCGTTTATCGCGAACCCACTCTTAAGAAAGACTCAAGCATTAGAAGCCCGTCGTCCGGAATTAGCGTCATTGCCGAGTCAGACCTTACAAGGTAAGCCAATGTGATTCTCTATTTTAGATTCTCTATTTTCATATTTTCTTTTAACAATACTTTAATGAAAAGTCGATTCCAGAGAATTGTTCATGCGACGCAGTTCAAATTTTGGGACATCCGCGAATACCGAACCAAAGCCAAAGAAAATGAAAATTAGTCGTTCAAAAGTTGACTATCATAAGGTAATCGATTGCAAATCCATATCCCAAAAATTTACATTGATATTCATTCACATTTCGTACCATGCAGATCCGAAGTTAGGTATTTGATGTATCGTTGCGAAGATTATCAAAATTATTATGAAATTCTTTACGGTAATAATTTTTTGCTCAGTAAAAGGAAGGACAGTGGCAGAACTAGGCAGAAGAATAAAAAAAGTAAAAGGTAAGGAATATGAAATTAGGGTAAGTGAAATATTCCAATACTATTCGAGGTCCCAGCAAAAATTTATTAAGAATATTAGCTGTAAAGAGAATTATTTTTTCAAAGTTTTCTTCGAAAAATAAGGTTCAGAAATAAGATTTTCCAAATTTTTTTCTTCCTTTAGAGTCAATTAAGAACTTCATGGAAATATTTTCAATTCTTCTGCTTGCAGAAATGAACTTTGGAGGATTTATTTGGAGAAAGTTAAATGATAATAATTCAGCCCTATGAAGACTGATTTTTATGAAAACTCCCTCAAAATAATTTCAAAATCAAAGGATTGATTTCATCTACATTTTTGATTTTAGTTATTAATAAGTTTTCTTTTAGTAGAAAATTTTAACCTTTTAATGTTTAACGTTTGTTTGGCCACTTTCTGCGTTTGTTTCTCTTGAAGTTCCCGTAATCCTCTGGAGTGCCACATGTTAATGGAAGAGGTGTTTCCATTGAGTTTAAAAGTGCATGAAGATTACAAATTTATAGTGTTGAAACGTTTTTATTGAAGACATTTCATAGCGCTTTATGGTGATTCGGCTAACGTTAACTCATATAGATATATGAGTAACTCATATATCTCTCTTAACTCATATATCTCTCTTCAAACCTTGCATCCTTCGTCCATATTGTTATGATTTTTGTTTTTGAAGTGCTTATTTCAGTTTAAATTAGATATTTAGTTTTTGTCCGCTGTTTATCTGTGGAAACTTGCGATGTATTTTTCCATTATTTGCTGTTCTTCCCACTTAATGGCATCCAAAAGAACAGATGCTTTGTTTTATTCCTTCGTTTTCGTGCTATTAGTCCGTCTCCTATTATAAAATGGATTTAAAAAATTTGTTACTGATTCCTTTAAATCGTTTTAGTTGTGATAATAAAATTTTCTTGTGATTTTTCAGCTTTTTATTTGCATTAGTTTTGTTTCAAAAATTCAGGTTTTGGCATTCCTTGTGAAATAAATATTGAAATACAAGGTAAAATCGATGAACAAGAAAAACCATTGCGAAAAGTGGTTATTGTGAAAAATAGCTCGAATTTAAAATGAACTTATTATGAAGTGTTTGTGACGATTGGTTGAAATATAAGGAATTCTTCTGCAAAATTTTTTTGAAAGATTATGCAATCGCAAGTTGGGAGCATAAGTTTGTTCGGTCATTGTTTGGTCGTAGCTTCAGTCATTGTTTCATAACATTTGAAGTGTCTTAATTGTATTTTTCAGATTTTCCCGAGTTCCTGTGGAATTAGGCTGTATGTGAAGCATTAGTTTGAGGTAGGAATATCACCAGAAGATAAGTAATATGGCATTGTTATATAACAGTTTTGCAGCTTTTCTAGCAATTTATTGATTTGTTAGACCAATGCAAAATTATTGTGATAGAGAAATTCTATTCTAACAACATTTGAAGACGTTTTACAGGTTTATGACAAAATTTAACGCTCTAATATACGATTTTCGTTTTGGTCCCTACCATTTCAATTCAATGATAATTGTTAGTCTGCGAGTTCCACATCACATACCTTACAGATGATCTATATAGTAGGCCACTTCTCTAGACAGAAATCAGGTGTGTGTATGTCAAAACAATTTCAATATTTCGATTGCTAATTAAGCTATTCACCTCGTTTTTTTCTCCCTGCCACGTCTGTTTCTTGTAATCTTTTTTTAGATTTTGTAGATAAGATAAATTATAATGATTATTTAAGAATGAAAATATTGTGGTGGAATACATCTTACAATAAAGTACTCCATCTGTCGTTGATTTTTGCTTTGGTGCCATGGTTGTATAGTTATTTCAATGAGCAACATCGGAAACACTCTTATTCAGTGGAGCAAGCTGTAATGCTAGCATGGGATAGAGTGATTATTCAACCAACAATGCTTTTCCGGCGGGTAGTAATTGGGTTTGTTTTTATTTCTCTCAAATTGCTGGGACTTCGTGTTTTTTTGAAATGCTTTGAAGTCACGATTCAAAAAAATTTCGAGTGTTTGTTCTGGATTGAAAGATTTCTTCGTGAACAAATCACTTTTTAGTTTCACTTTAAATGTTTGAGTAATATTGAAAATGATCTCCACAACTTCTATTTACTCTGCCTTTTACGGTAGCTTTTTGAAGTTTCCAGGATTAACTGCAATGTTGATATAGTTGTTACTGGAACGAGTCTACTGGAACGCTTAAATGGTACTTCCACCCATCGCAAGGACCATGAAGTTGTTACATTTAGTATAATCTTTTATAATGTTTTTTTTTTTTTTTTTTAATTTGAGTTCTTAACTCTTCAGCGTTATCTACCATTTCTTGGTGGTAATGATATTTGAGATGCTGAAGAATTTTGCATTTCAATAAGTTATAATTTGCCTTCATGGGTTTTCAGAAACTAAGTATTGCAGGATTGAATGAATAAAATATTATTCTTTCTAGCCACATAGTACTCATATTGGAAGGTTAAAAAGACTGGCGAACATCCTGCCAACATGAAGAGTGCATAAAAGAAGAAGAGCAATGATAAATTTTTAGTTTAAGTAAAATTGTTTTTAGATCATCAGCAATGTTAATGATTTGTATGAATCTTTTGCTTACTTCTTTTCGCGAGGTGCTGCTGCCGAAAGGTTATTTTTTGCTGAAGGGTTGGCGAAATTATTTGTTCCAGCTGTTACTGTTGTTTTACTTTAATCAGCGAGATTTCTTGAAGTTAATACTTCCCAATTTATATACTATCCTAGACATGTGTCGGATCCGAAGATGTTTCAAACACTTGTACATTTCGCCGGTGAACCTCGTCATCGACCTCATCATTATATTGGTGGGAGTGCTGCCTTGATGGCTCAAAAGATAGCTACTTCTTTTCCAAGAACTACTGTAAGTCTATTTTTTTCCCAAGAACTACTGTAGGTTATGCTCCAACATATGCCAAAAGTAATGAAGTTTGTATGAAATGAAGTTGCTGTCTTTTTTGTTTGAAAACAGTACAAAATTTTTTGCTTCTGTGGTATTCATTCCATAACTGTCATCTGTAAAATTCGACGGGCAGGAAAGTCGACTTTCTCTTATTTCTTATTGCTCTTTTCAATATCTTAGGCATATTTGGTTGGACCTATTGGACCTCGAAGCCAAGTCTTACTTCATCCATCAATAGTTCGTACGAATTCGACTCGCATCTTAAAAGATGAGTTGCATGTCATTATAGAATACAAACGAGGCGAAATTCTTGACGAATACGTAGCACCTGCTTCATCACGTTTCATGACTTCGCACGATCAGTATAGGTGCGTTCAGAAAAAAGTTTGATAAGGCTTTGATTTGCGTATTAAAAACTTTGTCTTTTTGAGCCGCCTTCTTAGAAACTGTTGAAGGCTTCCTGAAATTCAGTCTTTTTTGGTTTGTCTTCCTTTATTTACAGCTATAATTTAGTGGCAGTGCTGTTGTGATTGAAATGTTTTTCAAAGCGATAAATCAATTTAATCCTGATTTGGTCATTTTAGCAGGTGTTCATCTTCTACAAAATCAAGTGAGTTTGTTTGGTTATCCAGTTTAGCTAAGAACTTTAAATCTACAGCTAATCATGATTTTGATGTTGAGTTAATTTCGTCTTCTGTGTACTTATCTTTTATATTTTGGTATTGTAGAATAAGGAAATGCAAATGGAGAAACTTCGTTTAATTAAGCGAAATCTGTTGCAAGTAAAACACAATATTCCTATTCATTTCCAAGTTGGAAATATGGGTAATCCTGACCACGTTGCTGATGTTCTTCATCGAGTTTGTTTTTTAGCTCTAAAGCTTCATTTATTATTAAATTTATTTGTTATTCGCTTTCGCGAGTAGTTTGTTTCTTTACGCATATTGATATTATTGATAAATATATGTATGAATTCCATTTAGTAACAGGGTTATTTACTTATTTACTTACGCCATATCGGTCATTGTTCGTTTCAACTCAGAGAAATGTGTTCCATTGTGTAGTGTCTCAATTTTCCCTTATGTAGTAGTTAGTACATCGGATGATATTCTCGTTCCATCATATATTGTCACGGATATATTTGATTTGTACTTTGAAAAATGTCCGTAACTTTATTAAGAGGAATACTTTTGTTCAGATCGTACCTCACGTTAATTCGTTAAGTTTGAACGAACAGGAGCTAGCATTTTTCTCTCATGTTGCCAACGGACCATATACAGATCTCTATCCTGTTTTTCCTGGTGCAATACACGTATATAAGGTGAGGTATTGTTAAAAATTTTAGTATTTCGCCATCCAATGTTATGGATGAAGTGCCGTTGCATTTCATTAATAAAAATCTACTCAACACTTAAAAATTTGTCTAAATTTTTATTGAAGGTGGTGGATATGTTGTATTGGTTGCTGACGAAATTTGGACATAATAGTAGTGATCCAGAATCGAAAAACCATCAATACAGGCTGTCCAGGATACACTTCCATTCCTTAACCTTTCACCTAATGGTAAGTTTTCGCAATCAATTGTAAGCATTTTATCAATCTTTGTTAGTGTTACAGTATGTGAGATCTGGCTATTTCCCAAAAGGCTTACATTCTAAACTGCCTCAACTTTTCATTTTAAAAGTAAATCTGATTCTAGCTTTAATAATGAACTATAAATTAACATTCTTGGTAATATTTTGAAGGTTTACAAAGGGACAGATTGGTCGAACTTAGCTTCTGGTTTAGCAGCAGGTGCTAAGGTTGCAGCTCATCATTCCTGTAAAATTACGAATGATTTGCATACGGATAATTTGGAATTGAGAATATCGAAGACTCATTTGCTTGACAAAGAAGTCGGAAAACGATATGTCTTCGAACCGCAAAGGTGTTTTTTTTGTATCTGATTCTTGACAAAGAAATGTAGATTCGAAAATCGGACTTTTTGAAAAATGCAACTCAATACTTCCAGACTTACTTGCTTTATGGTATTCTGTCAGCATTGAATTTTTAATAGAGGCTATTCCAAATGTGATTTTGAGTTTCAGGCCTATAGCCTCATGGATGCGTGATGACGTCATATTTATCTATACTCCTGCGCTAATATGCAAATTTCCAACCAGAACGGTTGGTATTGATGATGCCATCTCAGCTACTGGACTAATATTCTCGCAGTTTTATCGCTTTTCTTCCTGACAAACCGATGTAATCATATAGTCAAAAACAAGAATATTGTTGAAGGAGCTATAAATTAATTTCTCGGTGAAATGAATAATTAATTTTTGTCATATTTGTTTAGATTATAGAAATTTGATGTTTTCTTTATTATGAATGATGTTTTAGATCTTTTTTCAACTTTTGAACATAAAAACTTATTACTGGGGCGTTACATATGTACTCTTAACTTTTCGAATCTAATGAAAACGCTTTACAGATTTAATACTTCTTAAGAAGACCATGTTACAAGCATAAGATGCACATCTCAGTTGAAATGTTGAAAAAATTTTTTCTTCTCATTTCGTTAACTTTAAAATTAACAGTTTATATCTCATATTATTTTTTCATGATTTTTCTATTTTTAAAAATTTATATCTTTTTTTTTATGTTTTGGACTTCGTTTCTTTTTTCAATATATCTGTGACGTGTTTCATATTTCATCTTAGTATATTTTTGTTCGCTATATACGAAGTTTTCTAATCATTGAATCACAGGGTATCCCAATGCTTCTTTGTATGTAGCGTAGTTTCTATCAACATCATATTGAGTCACGGGGCATCTCGATGTATTTGTTGTATGTAGCATGTGTTCATAGTTTCTATTAACTTTAATAAAGTGTTCATTGATTTTGTTCCTTACTTCACAAAGTTGTTGTAGTGAATTCGCTGAAAATACCATTCAAATAAGAATAGTTGGACCGAAATTTGTTTTACCGAGGATTTGACATATCGAAAATGTGAAAGGGGAGTGCTTCTTCGGTGCTAAACTTAAATTTAACATTTGTTAAGTAATATAAAGCAATGTAGTAATAGTTTTTCTTCGTGCATTTATGATTGCTTTAAGCATAGTCATTATTGTTGTGTCGCGAAATTGCATTTCTACAATTTCAGTGCTTGCAGTACTGAATAAGAATTTGAATGTACAATTCCCAGACTCAGGAACTCAAAGTTCCATAGCTCTTATCACATTTCAGGTTTTTGATTGAAATGGCGTTCTTCAGAAAGCATACTTTATTTAATATATTAAAGCAAATTCGGCTTAATGAAGGAGCTGCTAATGGCAGCAGTGGTGGGTCGGCGAAATGGTTGGATGATGCTGTAACTTATGCCGATGTACAAACGTCTTTTGTGGATCCATGCACTTCATTGCCATATCCGGAAAAGGTAACCGTTTAATTCGCTACTGATTTTTTTTGAATGCGATGTCTATTTTTCAATTTCAGTCCACTAAATTTGGTGCAGATTATTAATTTTTCTGTTTTAAAAATGGTTGTCATTCAATGCCTTCCTAAAGTTCCTGTGTTTTATCTCTTCAAACTACGTGGGAATAGCATGAAAATAAGAAATGAGTGGTTCGAATCTTTATGATCCATATTATATTGTTCCGATGTTGCATTCCATTTAGTTTCACGAATATGTTGTTCGTACTAATATGTTTGTACTTTTGTCATAGTCAAGCTTTACTCTTACTGACATCAATGCTAGTAAAAATCATTATACACTTTCAGGAATTACACCGGTTTTTAGAAAACAGAGCACCGAAGGTAATAGAAAAGACTGATAATAAAACTGACTGCAAGAGAAGCAACATCGAGAAGCTTGATTTTAATCAAATACCTATTGAAGAACAGGTGGTTGTTTTATTTCCTGGTCAAGGGACTCAATACGTCGGTATGGGTAAAAAAGTAAGCTAGATTTGTATGTTTAGTTTTGAGTTTCTAATGTAAAGGCCGAAATATTGTATGAGTCGCAATTCAATATATTTAGGTGATGGACTGTGGCAGAGTAATTGATGTTTATAAAAAAGCATCAGAAATATTACAGTATGATTTGTTGAAATTGTGCTTGGAAGGTAAGTTTGTTTAATATACTCAATAATTTTAATTCTGTCAAAAGTTTGGTTGTGCGGTCGTTGAAGAAAGATTATTTGCATAATCAGGTTGGATTGGAAGGAGTTTGTTAGTCATTCGAGGAAAAAAATTTCGAAAATGACCAACAAACTTTTCTATTCTACCTGCATTACACAAATAATTTTTCTAAATCGATCTGGTACTTTAGTGGCTTAAAATACAATATAAGCAGCAGAGTTATTAAAATGAAAGTAGAATCGTGCATACATTTCCGAATTGAGCTTTAAAGTTGTGGATGTATTTTCAAATTTGATTTTAAACAGCTTTATAAATAGGACCAAAATCGAAACTCGACCAGACAATTTACTCTCAACCAGCCATTTTCGTCAGTTCGTTGGCTGCATGGGAAAAAGCAAAGACGGGAAATGAAACACTGAATGATCGTACGACTGACGTAGCTGGTTTCAGTGTTGGTGAATTTGCTGCATTTGTAGTTTCTGAAATACTTTCTTTCGAGGATGGTAGGTTTTGCTTTAATAACTATTTTTTGATTTTCTCATTTAAACTTATGCTCTTTTCTTGCTACTTTGACTAGATACCATTAAGTTTTACGTGTCCATTCTTAGAAATCTCGTTTAATTATTCACTTTTTAATCCTGTACTACTAGTCGTTTTAATGCCATTATTATTAATTGTTCTCTGAAACAGTCATCATTTTTAATTTTACGATATATTCCCGAGATAATTTAACGACGAGTGATATTTATTGTTAGGTGAGGAAGGAGTAATTATTATTGTTAGCATTTAACAAACATTTAGCTTTAATTATTTTCATTTTGCTGTCAAACTGCCAACTAATGCTTATTAAAGATTATTATGTTTAACCTATATTGTACTTTTCTACCGCCACAGTTTATCCTTTATTGAAGACCGAAGTCCTACTATTAAGTTTATATGCAACTGCGGGTAAAATGCTAAATAAATGTGACTGATTGTAAATCTTACGCGCATTTTTGCAATTTAAATTTTTAATTGGCACTGGAATTTGCTACTTAGTGATTGAAGTTTTATAATGATAAAACAGTTTAGTAGAAACTCTATCAGATTTACAGCTCTTCGACTGGTAAAAATTCGCGCTGAAGCTATGCAGCAGTGTAGTTTGCGGTATCATTCTGGGATGATAACGATACGGGTAAATGCGGCCACGCGATTGGAGGAGGCGCTGCAAGATGCCAAAGCTTATGCCTGGTTCGTTTACATTCTTTTTTACATTACTACATTATTCTTATAAATATATGGTTTGATACTAAAATAAGAATTTTTCAGTTTATGCAGAATTTAACTTTCTGATATAGATTAAAATATTGAAACTTTAAAATATTTCTCGAAACGAATATAGAGCATTTAAAGCACTAAAATTTTAGGGAAAAGGGCGAGCTACCGATATGTGAAGTAGCCAATTATTTGTTTTGCGGTGTGAAAGTCATTGGGGCATCGGAAAATTGCATTGACTTTCTGAATAATAATCAAGAGAAATATATTTTTCAGGTATTTTTGTGGAAATAATTCTTTTAAAGATATGAATAAACTTCGGACGTGAGTGAAGCAGTTGTTTTTACGTGAATATTGATATATTATTTCTCGTATTTTATTCTATTCTTCTTTGTGCATTTCTTTACTGTCAATGTTTTTAGGTGGTGAAAAGATTAAGCGTAAATGGTGCATTTCATACTACCTTAATGAAAGATGCTGCTAATACGCTGAAGAGTGCCCTCAAAGGTTGGCTACATTGCTTAAAGTTTGAGATTTTGTTGTTCTTTCAGTATTGTTTGTTTCAATTAAAAATTTCACTAAACATTCGAATTTGGAAAAGACTATTGTTTTAAAATTTTGTTGAAAAAATGAATTATTATGCTAATGTTAACTTGCTGTAACTACATGTCCGTTTTCGTTTATCTATTTTTTTAAATTGTTGATATTCTGAAACTTACTGCTTGATGGATGCTGTGAGCTAAGCTTGTCATATTTTATTTATTAACTACAAAAAAATTAGGTGAACTGTACATAGTAGAAAACAACTCATTTGAAATGTTGGGATGTTGTTTCCTTGGAAAATGAATTTAAAATTTTTTGTTTTCAGATGTGAAAATTAATCAGCAACCACGAATGAATATTTATTCAAATTATACTGGTAAACTGCATATATACAAGGAGAAACAGATTCGTGAAGCAATCATTAAGCAAGTTTGTTCACCAGTCAAATGGGAGCAAATCCAGCAATTACTTTATGCAAAACACCAAGTAAATCATTTACATTGCTCTTTGCTTGTTTTGCCTTAATGCTTATTAATTTTTGACGAACAAATGGTTAATTGTGGATTGTTCACGCTAATCTAATATAATTATATTTTCTGAGGTAAGTTATTTGAAAGTACAGGCTTTTTTCCACTTACAGAATAACATTTTTCGTTACATTTCTTCGATTACATTTCAGGACTTCAAGTTTCCAACATTCATGGAAGTAGGGCCAGGAAAACAACTTGGTGCGATGCTTTTGAAAATTAGCAAAAAAGCTTACGAGAACTACGTGAATTATCCTGTGTAGATCTTTTTTGTAAATCATGTACTTCTTCACAAGGATCTTTCCTGTGTGAATACCTTGACATTTTTGAATTTGTATAAATATGTCAAGGAAAAACTTAGTTATAGCAAAATGAAATGCTGAGCAGTGAAAAGGTTACACTTGGAATGACTTGAGAAACACCATCCGAATTCATAACATTTTCCAAATAAGAATTACGTGACTGTGAAGACGAAAAAATTAACCGTTTTTGATTGTTAATTCGACTTTCAATGGTTAAGTTGAGCAATTGCCGACAGGAGTGAGGCAGTTGATCACTTATACCAAGATGACTGTATAGTTGTTCAAAGCTGAAACTTTTCCTTCGTAATTTCAAACTAAAGTTCATTTGAAAGAGAAGTCATTTTCAAAGCGACTGTTTAATTTATATCATCTCATGCTTTGAATTCCGAATTAAACGTTATAGAATTATGAATTAGAAACTTCTTTGATTGACTGGAATTCGGAGTGTAAGAAAACATAATTTTTCACCATTTATTGAATTCCGGCTACTAAAGAAAAGAAGAACTTGAATAATGGTCTGCTAAGAATTCATAGTTGGAGACAAAATATAATGAGATGATCATAAACGGAGAAAACTAAAACTTTAAGGAAATCTTGAATGAAGCAGATTCTATTTGTTTTAGATCAAAATTCGCTGTTTCTCATTATCCTACCTTACCTTTTTCCAGATTTTGAATAGTTATTCTACTTTTTTGTATTAACCGATTGAATCGATAGGACAAATTCACCTTATAAAACCAACGGTGATGAACTTGAGCATCATTTTAGCTGCAGCTTCGCCGCAGCCACTTCGCGTGATCGGTTCGATACATTTGATCATATTTGCCAAGTCTCTGAATAAATATTGAAACATTTTTATATTGTTGAATGTTTAAAGACACTAATTCTTGGATGAGTTTTAAATAACAGTCTAGGAAAAAGTTCCCCCGCCCAATGCAAAAGTCATTTTGTGATTATATTTTTCAGAACTACATAATTAAAAATCACCTGCAAAGGGCTTTTAATCTGCTTTGAATATTGTGCTGTTCACGATTAATAACAGCTGCACTGAATGAATTACTGCCCACCAACGATTGATTTATTTCCTTTTGACATCGTGACATTGCCACCGGTTCATATCTGTATTTGTGATAGGACAACATTGTAATGAAAGTTAATATTACTGACCAAGTAGGAGATTAATGATTTTTTGAGTATATTATTTTATAAAAAGATAAGAATTATTTTTCTCTGCCAATCAAATTTTTAGAGCTTCAATGGGAAATGCAAAAAAAGTGAGGAACTTACTGAGCGAGACATGGCAAATTGTTGAAGAATTCTGAAATTGTATTTATAACATGTTTATAACGCATTATAGGTCATTAGTGAAGCATTGGTCACATTTTATAATTTTATAACTTTTGCAGCTACTAATCGGTTGCAGAAATAATAATGGGATTTGCATTACAGGTTTAGTTGGTTGGTTATATTTGCAACAGTGATTCTACGTTTGGAATGAGTCTAAATAATAAGCAAAAATTCGATATCAGTGTGGTTAATATTGTTAAATTAAATCAATATTCTCAGAATTGGCTACGGAAATTTTCATCTCTTCCATTGCTATTTTATTGATATAGAACAGGAACTTAATATTCTTCAGTGACTCCATTATTTACTGGACACTGGATTCAGTTAAATTCTGCATTTTTCAGCTTTATTGCGAAAAATGATTTTAATACATATTAAAATCATTTCTCAATTACGCTATGTAGCATGAGAAACTGCGGAATGATTAACTTGCATGTACCAGAAATCGGATATATTTGAAATATATTTAAAATGAACTTATTATGTGCTTTTGTGCAGATATAGGAAGGTAAATGGAAATTTTCTGGAGACTATTAGACAGTTCCAAAAAGTTATGGATGGAGTTATGAGTTCTTAAGCAAATTGGAAAATGCTTAAAGTTCAGTTGGATAAAAAATAACTTAGAAATGCACAGAAAGAAGTCATAAATTCTAATTCTCCTCGGGGCTAAATAGGTGTAACTTTCAGTTCTGCGAAACAATGCAGTAAATATTTGTAATATTATATAATTGTAATGCTTTGTTAAAATTCCAAATCGTGTGACAAATATAAGGATCGTGTGATCATCTCATGTCAGTAAGAGATGGATAGATGTTAAAAGATTCACTGTTTTAAACATATTGTTACAAATTGTTGGATGAGAAACTCCTGGGGGAGAAATAATGCAATTCAGATGTCTATTCTATCTCTTCCTTTTCACTTCTATGACTGAAATTCATATATTTTACAATGCAAAAATGATATTGCTCCTATCTAGAGATTTTCCTTGTTTATTGGAAGGAAATTAATGAAAATTTTCATCTTTAAATTGTTTTGTAAATACATATTAAAGACTTCACAATTGGTAGTTTTGCTTTTAACGAAATTATCCAAAATTAAAGGAAATGGAACAAGCCTTCTTTCTGTTCAACACAAATGAAGCGTAATCCGGCATATGTCCGACGAATACTGCCACTGTGCTCAGATGTTTTTTCGCATTCTTCCAAACATTTATCCACTCGTTTATAAGCTCTTAATGCATTCATTTTAAATAACTTATAAATAATTTCAAAACTTCTCTCACCTTAATGTGCTAAATCGATATGAAATAGGCAGAGAGATGAATGAATATATGCTTAGTCAAAACATGATATTATTTTTTGTTTAATGACTTGAGCATTTTTCATTATCTAATTTTTAATGCAATTAATTTTAAAAAATAAATGAATTTACTCGCAGATGTTGTGAAATGAATTTTCAGTCATTCGACGATTTTTTGATGCCTGAAAAGATCATTAGTCATTCTTATTGATTTTCAACGAATCTTAGCAGAATTCCAAATTTGTCAATTTTAAATCTCAACGAAAAGATCTTCCCTAAAATCATTTCAAACTGTCAGTAATCATACAACTTCAACTATTCGTGAATTTTTATTGAGATATCAATATTTAATTGAAAATTCCAACACAATCTCAGATTTCATAAATCATTTCTTAGCAGCAGAAATAAAATAACAAATCATTGTATAATAGATGAATCATTGTATAATAGATGCAAAGAATTAGCAAATATAATTTATAAATATACTTCGATTAAGATAACTAAATGAATATTAAACATGAAGGTGACAATGCCTTCGATATTCAAATTATTTCTCACATTTAATAATTCAAATTTAAAAATTTTTTGTGAACTAATATATTCTTAAATCAGGTGAATCCAACTTGATTATAGTAATCAAGTCAATTCTTAATGATAATTGAGTTTTAGAAAGTAGAAAGAAGAAACTTGTAAAAGTTGTGTCCAAGAAAGCTGTCCTTGACGCTCACTTCGACTGAACGGCGTACTTTCCATGATAAGTTGCATTTCACTAATGCACGGTTCCACGCAATCACCACTCAAAAATCCTTCCGTACATAAAATACTTAAAGTACCTGTAAGGTATTTCAGTTTCACTGATGCAATGGACCAGTTACAGTTGTTAAAAAAATATCTATGCCCAAAAATTGTTTATCAATTTATAAATTTCGAGAAGAAACGTTGTCGATCGAAGAAATATTACTTAATTAAAAGGTAATTAAAACAATGAATGTCTTACATGCAATTAAAAGGATAAATGCTGGAAAAATCATTGCAATTTCATTGTTACTTCCTGTTGGAAACGTAAGAAATCATTTTCCTAAATATTTTTGAAAAGAATATAAAACAATGAACCTTTTTAAAAAAGTTAAAATTCGTCAAAAATAATCATTAAAGAACAAAAAGAAATTTAATCAATTTAAGAAAAATCTAGGAAAAAAAGCAAAATGAATTAGTATTAATCCAAAAATTGATTTTATTGCAACGAAATGAAATTCGTTTTTCGATTGCTGTCACTTCTTTTAGCTGTAAAGAAATTTAAGGTATTAGAATTTTTAGAGATTTTCTTCCAAAATTGATAATTTCATTTCGCATATTTGCATTCCAATGATAACATTATTACCTTGTAAATTAAATAATTATGAGAGTGAGTGATATTCAAATCTCAACCTTATCTGTTTGCTATTTGAAGTTTTGTTTGCTATTTTCAAATTGACATAAAATTAAATTTTAAGCAATTAATCAATGTTGTTATGGCAAATGAATTATCTGAAATTTAACTAGTAATATTTTGGACAAAACAAAATCATCATTTATACAATCGACTGAAATTCAACTTGAAAATCATGCAGGTTGTCAGGAATTGGATGAAGTACTCTGCCAATTCATAGTTATTTAAAATGCGCTCAATATTGACAGGTCTAATTAATATAAAGCTAAATAAATAAATGCTTCATACAGTGTGCCTTATCTTGTTATCAGTTGTATTAATTTCTAAGTAGGCAGAGCAGTTTAGATGCTAGTGTGAAAGTTTTGAGCTTGATATCATCTAGCGCGATTTTCCACAAATCTATTAATTTTATGCTCATTTGGTGACTAACATTTTCAAGACTCTTGTTGTTTAAAGAAGTATTGTATACGGGCAATGATGTTTCAAAAGTACTTTGAATTGTTAAATTCTTATTTTATTAAAAAAATCGATGAACAAAGAAGTTAAGATAGTACCAATATATTTTTTTATATTTGCCTTTTTAAAAGATAATTAATTGTATAAAATATGCTTAAAATGATGTTATACAACAATGGCAATGAAATAAGGCCTGTGACAATGTTTAAAGTTCAGAAAATTACATACATTCAATAAATGAGATTCAATGAAAAAAGTCAAATAATTTACATCGGAAGTGTTTTGGAAAGAGGCAGAAATTTAATTTTCAACGAAATGATCGGCGGCTGTTTCAATTGTCTGTTATTACTAAATATGTAAGAGCTGTACAATCTTTGGAAAATTGAAAACGAAGAATGAAAAAAAGGAAGTGGAAGCATGTTCTTGGTAACAGAGATAAATTAGATGGTGGATCATTTCTGAAAAATTCAAACCTGACAAAATGAAATTTTAAGTTTAGAAAGAGTCGAATATATAAAAGCTCCTCGCAATTAATTTCTCGAAGTTAAAATTCAGGAATTTCTAATAAATATTTTATGTAAGTCGAAAATGTTATCCAATAGAGTTCACTTTTGCATAACAATTAGCGATTAGAAGAAATTTGGTTTTGAATAAATGATAATTTGAATATAGTTGCATAAATTAAGTGCAATTCATTGAAGTAATACTTGTAGTATAATTTCTTTGAAAATTAATATTAATTAGCTAAATATTCATTGGAAAAATGAATGTTATATTCAATGAATTTAAATAGTCAAAAGCTTTACAAGCAAAATTTCATTATTAGATGCATGCCCAATGATTACTTGAAAATAAAATTTGTTCCAATAATATTCGAAATTCAAAAATTAGTATAATGCTAAACGGAATGAAGCAAGTCTATTATTGATGCTATTAAATGATTTTACTCGAATTCCTTAACACACATACACTTCAATTCCCTTTATCTCTTTCTCATTCCTTCTCAATATTTCAAATACCAAATCATTTCTCAATTTTTCATTCTTTTGTCGGTAATATATGCATATATAAATTAAATAAATAAATGTACATACATATATAATGTATGTACATTTACATACATATATTTGTATTTGTATTTAAATTTATTTATTGAAGGAAAACACTGAATGAATAAATAGACAGACGGACTTGTATGTATGTATGTATGTATATATATATATATATATATAAACATTTACAACAACAAGAAATTGGATAATTTGCGCTTTTCAAGTTCAATTAATTTGAATGGGCGATGACAGAAAGCTTCTTTCCCAACCGAAGGTGGGCCATTTCTTTCTCCTTCTTTCTTCCTTTTCCATAAATAAGCAAAATTTTGAATCTCTTTGTCTTCTGGCTTCAATGTCAACTTTTCAAGGGTCTTAAATGGAACGAAGCTTTCTCCCAAAAATATATTATTAAGCCATTAGATGCTACAATACTTCACTCACATCATCACAAACACAAATCTGTCGTAACAATTTCATCCTACTCTTCATTTTTTCCTTTGATGACAGGATGATTAATTGGAATGAAATGAAAATGAATGGATGAATGATTGCAAATGTGCTTATATCCGAAACATAAAATTTCAATCTTAATACATGAATTTTGTTTTTAAAAAAAATTAAGGCTAATTTAGAAGAAACATTGAAGTTTTAAATTCTTTTAAGCATACTAAAGAAAAAAAGGTTTAAAAAAGTGTTGCATAATTACAAAATCGAACTATCAATGTGTTATTGTTTTATTGAAATCAATCTTAGAAAGAAAATATGTAAAATCTGTTTATTTAACAATTTTAATGATATATTCAAATTCAATAGAAATCGAATTGATTTAAATTTCATTAAAAATAGAACAAGCATGAACTGATTTAACTCTCACGAGAATATTCGCAGTTGTTAATTACTTCTTCACATTGATAAAATAATAACTATAAAATTTTTTAATTTCTTTCATAATTATACTATTTTATATCACTCACGAATTTCACTTATTTATTATTTCCAACATTTTTTAATCATATTTTTTTGATTGAATTTGTATTGATCTTAGTTTTCCTTATTACCTGTCTATCATTTCCACAGTTAAAAATGATTACTATGATATTAAACGCAAACATCGATTTCACCATCACTTCTATTGCTATCACTAATAGTATTATTGTTTTTACTAATATGATCATTTTTTAATACTCTCTTTTAAATTAATGATTTAAACAATCAAAGAGCATTTCTGAGGGATTAAAATGAAGTTGGAAGGAATTTATTAGACTTCTCGTTTATAGTATGTCGATCCTATAAATGGATATAATGGTAAACTTACAATTCGATGGTTCATTTTTTTAAATAAATGAAACGAATCATCGAGCAGTTGCAAGCTGATAAATTAGAAAGTATTTAGTGGTATCATATAAAGGTTTTAATTACAAATTTCAAATTTAAAAATCAAAATTGAAAGGTAATATGGCATTGGCGTACAAGAATGTGAAATTTTCGATACCAAAATAAATGAAAATTATGAATGGAAGAAGTTGAATTGCTAAAATTGAACTAATAAGCAAACGAGCAAGTTTAGTTTTGTTAGTAAAAACGGTGGAAAAACTGAAATCAACCATATTTCAAATCGTATTTCAGTTTGAGAAAGAATTTCACAGTGTTTTATTTTCGAGCTTCTCAAAAAGCAAAGATTTGCTCCACCCATTTCAAAGGAAACTATGGAAAACTTCTGATCGTTTTATGCAAAGCAGAGAAAGAAAAGAATGAATGAAAGAGGAAAGAAGACTTAGATAATTCCTCTGAGAGTTACCAACTCACTCAGTATACCTAAATCTTCCACCATAATCATCCATTAATTATTTCAAACAAAAGAATAGGCCTGTTATTAAAGCATTTACATTCCCTCTTCAGAATTTTATCGAGAACAAACAAGTAAGTAAATATGATTATCATTTATGCGTCAAAATATGAAAACTTGAAATGGGAAAAAAAAGATTTAGAAACTGATTTAAAAACTGAACGAAATTTCGCATTCCATTTTTCGGTATTTCCTTACTTAATTGATAGGAGTTCACTTATCGATTCAAAGAAGACAAAAAAAAGCAGAAATGAAATCGTGGTAAAATCATACGTTTCTTAGTCAAATAATATAATACTAAAATGATAATATAATACTTAGATATCGGTAATTAAATACCTATGCATAAAACTAATAAGTTTAACTTCCATATCTTAAACAACTTTATTAATTTATTCAGACGTTACGTTTAAATCTAATAGTACTCATCCACATAAACAGGTCATTGAATTGATTGATATCTTAAAAATTAATGTCCAAAAGGCGAACAATTTTCTTCAGCCATTCTTAATGCCTTATTCAACGCAAAATTCATGAATACATTATGACTAAATTTCAATATTTTCAGGACAAATTTGATTTTAAAATTGGCATCGATAAGCTTTGATTGATTTGATAATGTAAATGATCATTTGAAATAAGAAAATACATACTGCGCAGTTATTAATTTCATTAATGTACCTTTTTTTGATGCATATTTTCTAACTATTGGCCACTTTTTTATTTTGTTTTTAAAAGAGTGTTTTTTAAAATTTTTATTCGGTTAAAAAGGTCTCGAGAGGGAAAATTTTCTCTAAGTTTTGTTCTCTCTCAATGGGACATTTCGGAAATAAGGAAGGACAATAGGAAGAGTTAACGAGCAACTTGGCATAACCAAAATTTGATTGATGATTTTCAACGAAGTATGTAAAACACTATGGAGTGCTTTATCACGTCTTAATTCACAAAGTTGAAAAAATATAACAAAATAATGATGTGCAAAACTTTTCAACCTTGTACGAAAAGTGGGAGATATATAACTGAATTTAATTGTGCTATACTTAAAGTTTGCAAGTTAGGAATTAATTGATGAAATAATCTAATTTCAATTGGTTTTATTATTTGTTTTAGAGACAGTCGTTTTGAAAAATCTTATAGAGAAAGCAATCTAAGCATTGATATATGACTAGCTAAAATATTAAGGAATGCTTATAAATAGAATTATTTCATGCAAAGAGTTCTTTGATTTCATAAATCGTTTTAATTTTCACACTATTGCATTCCTCGTTATTCAACAGCATTGTTTCTACCTGAAATTTGAAATTTCAACAATTTTGGGGGCGCAAAATTGATTGTTCGGAAAAATAATTTACCATCAAATTGAGTTAAGACAGCAACGATATGTAAAAATTAAGGACATATTGCATTGAATTTTCTCATTGATATTTTTTTGCATTAAAAAAATCATATTCATGCTCAAACTATGCTTAAGTTATCTTACATCCATGTCTTTAATTTAAATGTATGAAAAAAAATTATTACAATTAATTTCAAATATTCATTTAAGAAGTTCAAATTTAGGAAAAGTTTTCCTTAGCTTTTTTTACTTTATTGACAATATTGCTTACATAAGAAAACATACGAAAAATGATTTTTAGAGACGCTTTGTGTAAAATTATTAAGGAAAATATAAGTTACAAAAAATTGAAACTTTTAAAATTATTTGGATTTTTTTGATAGCTTGTTGGAAGTGATGTTTTCTTGAAAATGAATGTAAAATAATTCTACTTTTACTTTTGAATTTGATTTTAGATTTAGAAAAATTGACCTTTAATTAATGATTAATGAAGTATTCTGTCTTAATAACATATTTTATTTTATTAAAACTCATTGTTCTCGTAATTTCTGAGCGTAGTTATTATCTGTCAGATGTCTGTCAATAAAAACTATTGCTGCTTTACTATTATATCAGTAGTTTTATTAATTTCCATTTGTGGTAAATCAAATAATTCACATTTACCTTTCTTTATTGTAATATTCCGTGTAGAAAAAAACAATCAAAAAAGTAATAGTATTGAGTGACCAGTCAGACTTCTCTCTATTTACCATTTGTATTAATCCAACGGTGGACAAATTTAGAGAACAAGATGGAAGGAAGTATGTAATGGACCATAAAAGTAAACAAACAGAAATAATATACTTTGTAAAAATTTAAATAAATTACTTAAAATGTTTAGAAATTACAGAGAGATTAATATTAATGGAAATAATGAGCAAGAAAATGAGAGTTATTTCGTTTGATTCAATTTAAATATGTATAATATATGAAAATTATCCTTTCAATTGTAACCTTCATCACGTTAAAAATGACCACAACAATTTTTTTATACATATAATTTTTACTTCCTTTTCCTTCTCATTTCATTGAACCTCATTTTTCTCAAATCATTTCTGTACATAACATTTATTTCGTGACCTAAATAACTTTAAGAGGAGAAGGAGTACCTTAATCATTAACTATGGTATTAGGGAGGTGGAAAAGAGGTAGGTAAACAAATTACTCTACTATCCCTAGCAATGTTCATTGGTATATTTATACTGAGTAATAGTACTGAAGAAATCGTCATAGCAATAATAAAATATTCAGTTAACCGGTAATATCTCACTCACAATTTCCTTAATAAATTGACGTTTGCTGCTTACATTTGCAGAGTTGTTTAAAATTCAATACACATATTTATACTTCGATAAAACTCTAAAACCTCAATCCGAAATGCTTTATTATTCAACAAATGTGTTTTTTCTACTTATAACCTTTCCATCATTATCAGGTTATCGCTTTTTCTTATCAATTATTTCATTTTCTGATCCTAAACTTTTATTTATCCTATTAAAATTAAATTATCGTGACAGCAAAACTCGTTGGAACTTAAAGTTTGGTTGCATAAAAATTGCATTAAATATTGGAATATTGAAAGTGTATAACTTTCATGGTATAATTATCATAAAGCGTTTCATTCATTACGTCGGATAATTAAATTAAGACAATTGACTTCGTTTTTATAGTAGCTTTGTCTTACTCTGCATAAGTTATACTATTTGGAAACATTACTTTCAAACTTCTGAAATTTGATAGAAAAATTGATTTATAACTCAAATACACTTACTTTACCATTATTTTAAAAGTTTCAATTCATCAAGAAAATTCTGATCATTAAGTTTTAGTCAATGGTCAATATTCAATAACTGATAAAGCAGAACGTTTGAGACAATGGCTTGAAGCAAATCGTAATTCTTTCCCACAACCCATAGCCGATGATTTAATCTCATCCATAAGTGGAAACAATGATATCGCTACAACTATACTCAAAATTTTTGGTTTTGGTTCGGAACCGAAAATTTTAGAAGCACAGTTTACCCGAACAACCGATTTACCACCTACCACATCGCGCAATGGAATCAAAGTTGCTGACAGAGAAGGTACAATTAAATCTTTAATTTAATTAACGAAACTTTGATTGAAATTTGATCATCCAAACAAACATCATATTTTATTTTCAATTACCACAATGAAAACTGTTTCATCGATAATTTAATTTTTTTTCATCGATCTCTTAACCTAATTAAATACGACAATTCAGTTATTGAATTTGTTTCAGCAATTTCGATTGCATAAGAAGATTTTATGTGTAAATGTAGTTTATTATAGCCTTATTCCATTTCAATTACTAATCATTCTACAAAGTCATCAATTCTTGCAACCCATACATCTTTTTATTTAATTGTATAACTTATTGCTGATTGTAAAGTGAAGAGGTGCTTCAATTTATATTGTATGATCACTTGAGAACAGAAATGGAACAATCTTCATCACCAAATTATATATCTGAAAATTTGAAATCTCATTTAATTATAGCCAACATAAATATATTATTTCATTGATATAATGAATTAGTGAATAAATAATTAAAGATAGAAAGCGATTAGTTGAGAAAACACTCAAATGAGTTTCATTTTGTTCGAAATTATGAGTAAATGTTGCAATCAAAAAAAGCTTAGTATGATGGATTATACATTAATTCATATTTAAATATGAAATGGAAATTACCAAATTTAATAACATTGATGAAGCGAGTATATAAAACGCCATGTGAAATTTTCTATATCAATTTGAAATATTGATTATAAATTTTTAAATATTGAATATATTTGAAATAATGAGTATTTGTAGAATTTTAGCAATTAGTATATAAATTTCATTATAGTTTATTTCTAGTTTGTCCTTTCGATGCTGATCCATTGATTTTATCCGGTGAATACAGTTACTGTAAGCCAACAACAATTGGAGAATGTCCAGCTGGTTTCGTCTGCGATTTTAGCTTAGTACTTAGCCGATCAATATGCTGTCAGGACATGCGTAATCGACCGGTTATTAATATAAGGATAAAATCACCGATAAGTTAGTATTACAGTAAAAATTTGCAATTTTTGATTTTCTTCGATGCTTAAAGAATTTCGAATCCGAAAATTTATCATCTTGTTTTCTCTGTGCTTGTTTTTAATAACTCAAAATTAATTGATTTACAGCAGTGACTTGAATTCTATTCCTCTTGTTTCACATTTAAGATTCAACTTCCAATTCATTTTTAACAACGCTTTCATCGAGACAAGAAAAGATCACAACCGGTGAGCATATCTGGTCATCTACAGTTCCCAATCGTCGATCACCTTGGTATATCAGAGATAGGTACGTTCATTGATATCGAAAATCAATAATCTATCCTACTATTTAAATATAAATGAATATCTAATGCTCCAAATGCAGTATCTTCAAAATATTTCATTTGCAGTAAAGTACATATAGATATCGATTGATTAGTAGATCTGTTAATTATTATCATTTCTCATTTTTAAAAATGCCATTGATATGGTTAAGCACTTATTAACAGAATAGTTGTGTAAATTTTTTTAGATAATATAATTAAAACTGCTACCTTAGTTTAAATTGTATCCTGTAGAAGGCCACTATACAGAACTCAGTGGAACGGAACTGTGCATAGCCTTGTGACTTCCAGGAAAATAACTGCGCCCACAACACCAACTTTTAGAAGTCGTGAATTACCAGCAACAGAATCTGTTGTAGATATCGATAGCAAAGAGATCTCAACTGAAGGATATGTTAGCACTGCTAACAAAATCGCGTAAGTTCATTATATTATTTAAGAATAAAGACAAATGCTTGAAATTTTAAAGATTGCTCTATTGCTATTATTTAACAAGTTTGACTTGTCATTAGCAAAATTCTCTTTTAATTTAAACTAGAAAGTTAGAAACTGAAATTTTATTAGAAAAAATGATTTTGAAAAATTTATTTTTATCTCATCTTTATTGATTAGCATTAGCTGATATCACGATTTCTAATTTTTTATCAAAAATCATGCATTGACAGCTCCTAATAATTTTTGTGTAGCAATCGCACCTTTAAACTCATATTTGTCACTGTTAATTCAAGGAATGATACTAATTAACAAAATTTAAAGATTATATTAATTAACAAAATTTAAAAATGGAAAAATATAGAAGTTAAAGCGGCTTAAATTGAGTTTCGATTACAAGAAGAAAGGCTTAATCACAGGAGAGCGAGTAAATTTATAATACTTTAAAACTTCTATGGCCAAATATAATTCATGATTATACTTTCAGTTATTACAGTCAAGCTTTTTATCAGATCTTCCTATCAAATCTGCAAACAATTGTTAATTTTCAGTCTCACAGTTGAACCAGAAATTCCACATCATAGCACATCTGAATTTGGTGCATATTTAATAAAATCACCTCAAACAACAATATCACTACCCTCAACTTCCTCAATATCTGCCGATCATCTTACATCCGTATCTTTAATTCAAGTTGGTAATGTTAAGAGATTGACGGACAATCAAATACTCATTATTGGAACAATTGCACTTATTAGCGATCGAGGTTACCGAATCCTAGTGGATACTGGATCCGCAGCAGATACTGAATCACTCCTGCAAGGTATTTATAAATTTTCTTAATATTTTGGGTTTCAAATTGTTTTGTGCTTTTGCAAAGGCCTAAAATAATTTTTAAAAGTAAGCATTTTCACTCATTAGTCAATTAAACAATCCACTGATTCATTTAGCGAATAAATTTTAACCTATGAACTTTCAAAGATAGATAATGCTTTCGAAGAGTTCATAACCAAAGATTAAAAGTTGTTTTTTTACACTTTTTATGCTCAAATTGATGACAATTGAAGAAAGAGCAGCTTTTGTATGTTCAAACAATTTTCAGCAGAAAATTCAATGAAATAATAATTGCATTTCATTTGATGAATGCCTAAGAAAAGAAATGCAGAAGTAATTTATCAAAAGCTTTTATTCATTGAAATCGTTAGAGAAGAATTGAAGTAAGTGAATATAAAGGAGAAGAAAAAGATTCCTAAACTTTATTTCGAACTATTCATGGATTTGATAATCCAACAATTATATCTTAAATCATAGATAAACTAACCTAATCTAACATAACAAATTCTCATATAACAATTTTACGATAGATACTTGTCAAGTGGAAGTTCATAAAAATAAGTATTCGCAATATTGAACAATTATATTGCACCTTCTTTCATTCAATATCCAAATTTTTTCTTTGTATTTATGGATGAATTTGTTACTTTTAGTTTTCGTGTAACTTTCAGATGTCTTCCAATTAAAGCAACATAATCTTAAAATTTTGCTGATTGAAAACCTTTACAAAGATATCATACCGACCCATAAACCCATATAAATCCGTAATTTTTAAATTTTTGTTTATATTTTCCATGTTAAGAACACATTGGATTACTGAGTCCTTAATCATTAATTGCAGAAACTGCTCAGAATGATAATCTTTCTATAGCCTTCAGTTCCTAACTAGTGAATGACTGAACACATTTTCAATCCCTCTTTATTCAACAATTCAGTCATAATATCACATAATATCTCATCCAACAGTTTTCTTTTCACTTTACATTTTTCACGTTATTTGCATCCTGGTGAACTAACACAGTAAATTTATTTAATACGGAATTACGGATATCTGTGATACAAAAAAATGCGGTTTGTGATGTATAACATTGTTGGCTACTTCGATGATCGCTATCGAAGGGGCTGATTGATCATTTCAACTTTTCAAGCAATTTACATCATCTCATACGCTTGCCAATGAAATTTCCTATGAATAACAAAGAATGAAACAATAATAAAATTATAACTTTTTAATATTACATTTTGAAAAATTGTAACTATCAATTAGGAAACAAATGAAAAAAGTATGAATTAATGAGAAAATTAATTGAAAATTAGTAAAGGAGATTTTCCCAAAATTACTAAATAAGAGCAACAAATTTTTGATCTCAACTCTTACTAAAAGCATATTTTGATTGAAAAGTCTTTCATTACTCATAAATTTGTAAAGTAAACTTTTGCATGCTATTGTGGTCATTCTATTCTATTGTTTATCTTTTTAAGTTTCTATTCATGCATGCTACTATGGTCATTCCATTTTTCTTGCATGCTACTGTGGTCATTCTATTCCATTCTTTATCTTTCTAAGTGAATAAGTAATATGCTATAATCGACTTATCAATTCAAATTACAACTTTTTTTACTTTATTCGAAAAGTTTCACGCTTTGAAATAGAAGAAAAGCTGATGAAGATTATAGTCATTATCTACTTACCACAGAATTTATGTTCAGATTAATTACTATATCAATTTAATTATTAGATCTCATTTCAAATATTTGAGCAAAGCAAAAATTTACTATCAAAATTTGAAATTACTTGAAAGTAATTTAAGTTTTTCGGAAGAAATGATTTCTATAGATAATAATTTTAGGTCTTTCGAAAGAAATGATTTCCGTAGATGATCTTGCAATAATTGTAATAACAAGTGGACATCCAAGTCATGCAGGCAATCTCAATCTTTTCCCGCTGAAGCCAACACTTTTTCATACGATGGAATTTGTAGAACAGCATGCTACTGTCAGCGAACTTAAAGATGTTTGTTTATTCACTGAGATATCTTAACATTGGAAAAAATTTTGTATAGAAATATTCCAAATTAAATATTATGCAGGAAAATATAATATAATATAATATGAAAAAATCAAATCAAATAAAATTTAATTTATATGACTCATTGTATGATCAATTGAAAATTGTTTAAATTTTTGAATCTTTTCTCCTTTTTACAAAAACACAAAAAAATGCATTTAAAAGTATTAAATATTTGAATAAATAAATATGGAGAGAGTTGTATGATTCTTTCTTAACATTTTAATATTATAATTCGAACTTTATTTTCATTTTTAGAGACCTTATCGTAAACTAACGGAAAATGTAGAAGTTTGGAAAACTCCTGGCCCTACACAACAAAGTCTTAGTGTATTGGTTTATAATGCCGAAGGATATGGAACGATAGCGATCGTTGGTGATTTGATACCAATGGAAGATTACATTTTCAATAGAGTAGCTCTTTGTTGAAATTATAAAAATTGAAATTTTATCTTGACTTTGGTGACAATTTATTATGCATACGAAGTGACTGTTAGATATTAATGAAATTTTATTGATTGGCATATTTGGAAATTTCCTTTAAATCAAAATATTATTTATAAGAATTTTTCAGGGAAGTATTTTATTTTTGGATTCGCCTATTATTTACTTGTTGCGAAAAATGTAAAAAGCAAAGAAAATTAATTACATTGATTGATTAATTAACAACTAACAGTTAATTAATTCATTAATTAACAAGAAGAAAAGAATTATATTAATTTATTTCTTTTTAGTTGATCTTGTCCATTGCTGCTGTATTATTCAGAACATTTTAAACTTCGAAAACTAAACATTAAGCACAAATCATGCCCTAATTTTGAGTAATAGATTACCTTAAAATTTAAGGCAGTATTCTGATTATGATCTGAAATTGACTGTTCCAGAAAGATTCAACGTATCAAGAGTAAAATATTTTCATCTTTTTCGCTTTCCAAATTGGATTAAAATGACAAGAAAACTTAAAAACACAAACACAGGCATATAATTATTCCAACATTACTAGAATAATTAATGAAAAAACTACTTCAGACAGATTCAAGCGTAGATATCGATGGAAGTGTATGGGATTCACTGATCAGAAGGCAAAATTCGAATTTGATCATATGTTTAGCGGACTGGATCATTCCCGGTCATGGACAACCATTCAGAGTGTTACCACTTTATAGGTATCATCTATATACAAATTTTCTTGCTAAATGAATCAAAACGGATCTTATTAAATCTTATCTTATCTATCTTATTCTTATATTTTATCTTATCTTATTCAATAAATTAAAATATCCAATTACTGTTCATTTTCTTGAAATTTATCTTAAAGATAAAAATAGTCATCTACTTTTTGCCAATAAATTTTGCAAAGACTTTAAGGTATGTATTAATTTTTTTGAAACTAAAAAAAAAGAATTCAATTTTAGACAACGAGCGGGATGTACACGTTTATTAGCACAGCGAAAGAAATTCGGTAAGATGTAATCGACAAAACCGGAAAGGAATAAGGAAGAAAGGCTATCCATTCGAAACCTTCTTGTTTAACGCTTTTTATAGTTGTTTTCTAATTTATAATAAATTAATAATTTGTAACTGAGAATTTTACTTTCTCAATCTCAATGATTCGAAGAGGGATGAAATGAAGGGAGAAATTTATTATGAGGCCTATTAGGGCTAAAACTACTCATTCCTTATGTATGTATATCTATTAATCTTTAATCAATCTGGAGAGTTTATTTCAATCCTCGTGAAAAACGATGTTCCCACATGCAACCGATTGTCAGAGTTCTGAAAGTTTAAAGGCTACCTGTATGGTAAAAGTGGAACTAAAATTCGGATATCGAACTTATGTTTACTCTTGAAAAAAATCTTTAGAACTTCATCTCTGTATTGTAGAATTTGTTTATCATTTCTTTTGCAAATTCTTAGTTTGGTCAAAAAGAATGATCAAATAATTTTTCATACAAAAGCAATAATATTACCGTCTAATAATTTAATAGTTTTGTTTTCTTTGTGTAATCTGCAACTTCGACGTCCATTTGTTACACACAGATATAACCGTTGCGGAACATCGAAAACCGTTTGTCAGCGGAATGAGCAGGATTATGTTTAGAAATCAAAAATTCTCAAATATGAATTATGATTTCAGAATTTCTTTAATTATTGCAAAAAAATTGTTAAAAACATAATTAGGTTTTAAGATTATTAATTTCAACCTGTTTGTTTAGTGGATTAGCAAGAATTAGGGATATTTGCATAGTTATGATTTATTTTGTGAACATATCGCATCTCATATAATCTTTGTTTTACCAAAAAAGCAATACATGTAATACGCTCAAACACATTGCGTAATAATTTACAAAAATATCCTTCTAGTCCAAGATATGTCTGATTCAGAGTTTGACAGCTGTTGAAGAGGTACAGCGTCGTATTCAACTGATTCAACTCAAAATTTATGTGTAAAGTCAATTTTACCATAACTGAAAATATTCGAACAGAACTTAATTGTTTAGTTTGAAATAATTTTTGATTCGTTGATCTGTACCGATGCAAAATATGGCATGCGTTACTGCAATGATAATTGCAGCGGATGGAATATGCGAATTGTAATTCATTCTCAGATTAATAATTCATCAAGATCGAGTTTAATACATTTAGCTTAAGTATGAATATATATCTGAGTTGCTACAATTAAGCATAGTCTGAATACTGAACAAGAGGTCAAAAGAGCATTGACATGCTTGCATTTTGCCAGCGATTCAGCAATATGAAAATGGTTCATAATTTGAAATGACATAATCTGACGTTAGAAAAAATTGCTATTTCAAATTTTTAGATTAAAATATCAAGTATTTAAACTTGATCATGTATCGATCGGAAGCGAAGCCATTTATTTATATTCCTTCCAATATCTTTGATTTATCGCTAATATGTTAGTCTCAAGCAAATTTCTGCAAAATTTTATCCGTAGCTAGCTGAAGAAATGGAAGAACAGCAAGTGATAAGAACGAGATATTCTGATAAGCCGAGATTTAGATTGCAACATTGTAAAAGATGTCACCGTTTTGAAAGTAAGGCTATATTACTGCTACCACACAAATGTAGGAATCAAGGATTTTTTTTGTGAGGGGAAAGGAAAATTGAAGGGATGACCTTGATGTAGTTGTCAACCTTTTCCTTCTTTTATTTCTCTCCATTCCTCTCTTTACATTCTTTCATAACTTCACGCGCTTACCTATGCTTACCTAAATGTTTGATATTTTATGTTATAGGAAAAGTATTAACATATGATATAGTCAGCCCAATGATCTCAAAAAATTCCTAAATATAATTAATGTGAAATGAGTTAATCAATAATTGAATATGAAATAGGTCTTGTACTCATAAACAATATGTTATATAAGATTTGAGTCGATCAGTCCTGATTAAATTTTTAAGCTGATAATCCATTCACTTTATCAGAATGCAGTATCGAGTAATCTTTGAGTTGAACCAAACATTATTAATAATAATACATCATATCTGGTAGCAGTTTCATTGGACGTAATGATTTCAACAAATCCTCAAAGTCCAAATAATTTTTATTTGATTACTGATATTTGATATTTGATTTAAATTTTTAGAATTTTGAAAATCCGAGCAATTTACAAAGATTTTCAGATGACTCACTGCAGAAAAATATGCAGTAGCAGTAGCAGTAGTTACTGCATATATTTCTGCAGTGACAATTTAGAATGAAGGAATTGTTCGAGAATTTATAATGAAGGAATAGTTCGACAATTTATAATGAAGGAATCTGCCATCAATCTATGCAAATTTCTCTCTCATCAAATTTATCTTTTTATTTAACATTTTGCTCCAATATATAACATACAAATATGACGCCATCTTACTGCACTTTTGCATATGTCCAGTGAATTTGCATGTTGGTGCTATGTAATATATGGTAGGGAAACTGAATGAGGCAAGCGGTCTGATGGGCGTTGTATCCGGCTGACCTCTGACTGACAATGACGTTCTACCGTGAGTGGGAATGCCGCCAGGGTTACGAATTGAGGAAATGAAAATATGTTGTGGGATATAGCGTGTGGATTGAGCAGAAGGGAGGGGTGATGAGAACGCGAATGAGAAGCAGATGTCGCATCATTATTGGGGATGATTGCTGCACTAAGTCATTTGTAGTTATTAATAGTGCTGCTAATATTTGCCTCTAGTTTGGATACAATTACTGTTAACGGTAGATTTATTTGTTGCTTTTATTTATTTTTCACGATGCACTTAGCTACGGGTAGTTATGGAATTTTGCACAGTACCGAATTGCATGCATAAATTATAAATTATAAATTAGGTAAATTAGGTCGCATTTTATGCTTGCGTTGTAGTGGTAACACGCTATCTTATCGGAAGATTTGCAGATAGTAATGAATGTGAATGGCAATGATAATGGTGCAGATGATGATCTAACGGTATCGCAAGGTTGTTATCTGTTGGAGGAAGCCCATAAATGTATTATGGAAGCTCTCAGCCTGTTATCAGGACCAGATGAGGATTCCGAGTGAGCAAATCATTGTTTCCTATTCCCATCGCTTATGATTGGTTATCACTCATGTATGCAGTCCAATTCTATGTTTTTTGCAAATGGAATCATGTTTTTGCAGCTCTTATAAGCATCCTGTATAAATTCAGTTATAGTGCTTGTAGTCATGGACATATAATTGTCCGGTTATTTGGCACTCATACACTCTTCCACTCTCCAACTTCTTCCCAGAAATCGTGAGAATTATTCAATCTCATATTATATAAGTAACCCATGTATAAGTATAAGCAACTTTTAACTATTCTTTGATCTGTCTTGATTAATTGTTAAATAGCACTATATTGTAATAGTCTAACTTTCACATCTGTTTGATCCCAAACTTTTGTCTCGACCTTAATTTTTGAATGTTTTGAATTTTATTTGAAAAGAATCCGAAACGTATTACCTTCAACTATTGCCAAATACTTGCAATTTTTTCAGTAGTGCACATAGTGTACTGGATTGACAGAAGTCGTGTGTGTTCTGATTAGCTTCCCTTCCTTATTATTTTTTTTACAGATTGGCGTTAGACAGACATACCTTCCGATTAGCTGTTCACGCACTTCGACGCGGTGTACTCGCTGTACGTGTTATTGAGTTATTTCCAAGTGGTCTTTTTGAAGGTACTCTTTATTCATTTTTTTTCCTTTTTTCAAAATCGTGTCTTCCTTGAATATTATATCTTGAACCTTATGTCAAGGATTTGCTGTAATATGAACAAAATATTGTCCTTGTGTACAGCTATTAGATCTTAGTACCAAAGTCATTTTCCTTGTCGAAGAGGACAAATTCAGTGATGCCTAATTAGCAGGTAGTAGCAGTATATTCCATTTTCATGATCTTGTTATGAATATTCTTGTCTTGAAGCCTTTCAAAACTTTACTTTATGATTCTGAATAGTATGAGCATTCTTTTATTTATGGTCTACTGTGATTTTTTGATTTTATGGCTTCTGACCCCCCGAATCCTTTCTTGCTTTTTGATACTTTAGTCTACTCCATGGATTATCGTCGCTAGATAATTAGAGAATAGTTGCGAGCTGTTCGATGTATATTTGAGTTCAAAAATTCATATAACTCATTAAGCAGAAAAAGCAGTAGTTAGAGAATTAATAGTATAAGTGAAGATAGTTCAAGACGAAATTATGAGTAGCTTTTTGGAGACTATGTTCGTGTGTTTTGAATTGTAGAAAGGTACTGCACCAAATAACCAGATAATTTGATTATCATGATGGCTATATTTTTTATGCAATAGGATATTAAAACTAAGTTCATCACTTGGAACAAAAGTCGTTCACTTTTACTTGAGAATATTTACTATGACGTGCCAGTGGTATGAATAATTTTAACGGTAATTTCAAATTTTTAAAAATTATTTTCAGAATTGGCCTATGCGGAGCATAAAAAATCTAAGGGGAAAATATCCATAGAGTCTTTGCGATATAGTGCTGGTGATTGCGGACATGTATGTGGTAGTAATGGCGACTTGTCGGTGATTTTTTTTCGCTCATTAACGATTGATTTTATTTTAATAAATATCTTCGTGATTCACATGAAAGAAAGACATGTGTAATTCTTTAATCATTTGTGCTACTGACAGTTTCAATTGTGTCGTTCTTATCAGTGACGTATAGTAGTTTCGTTATTGGTTTTTATGCTTTTGAAACACCGCTGCGATTTGGATGTCGTTCTTAAATACCAAAATTATACTCTTAGGTCAATTATGGATCGCCTTATAAGTTCACTTCTCTTGATTATAAGAATATTCGTCAAAGTCACTTCTGTGATTATGATTTTGGGAAATTGTTTTAGAATTAATTTCAGGATTCTGATTCTGATAATGTGAAAACAAGTCATAAAACTGTGAATGTGGTTGATGGACTGAAGCGCCATTTAGTCGGTATCACGTTGATGTGTTATTCTGTTCTGCTTTTGTATTATATAGTCCACACCAGACGTGAAGAGTCTAATTTTATCCTTGCTCTGGATTATTGTAATCACGTAAGTTAAATTACTTCTGCGTAAATCGAATCCTCCAGACATTTTTTTTCTTATGTCTTAGTTACAATTCTTCAGAAGTTTAATCTTATTCATAACTCATCCTAAAATTTATTGCGAAGAGATCCATCTCGGTAAGAACATTTTAAAATGTCTAGTTTTTTTATTAAAAATTAGTCTTGGACAATTTCTGACGTTTTGATATTACAAAAATCCAGAAATAGATTGATTTTCTCACTTTGCAAAATTTGCAGCAGTATCTTACCATTATTATATTACTCCAGGTTTTATCGTTTGTTCCTGGCACTGGCACTTCATTATTTGATAGAGAATTAGCGCTTTTACATGCACGTCATCTCATGGAAAATTGTAGATACGATGGTATAAATTTATGGTTTCAGCGATTTATATGAAAGTATTAATTTCATTCTAGTAGAAATTTGACAATAAGATCTTAATGCTTTCTTGGCTAAAATTACTTCAACTCATACTTTTGTAAGTTTGTAAATTCTCTTTGATTTGAGCCGTGCATTTTTGTTTTCTTTCAACGAAAATGTTACTTAATGCCAAACATTATTGCAGAGTCTGAAATTGACCAGACAGTAAATATTTGTTTGATGTTGTTTGAAGAGGAACGAAAACGGGAATTACGCGACGCTGGGCGAATGCGTTATTTACAGGCCGTTCACGCATCCTGTAAAGATAAAGTGGCGTTCGGTGGATAGATTTTACTGATACTACCTTTTCGTTTTTGATATTCCATTTTTTATTTTATAAAAACTTTTCATGGAAAATTGTAGAGAATTAAAATGAAACAAATAGGACAGGATAAAAGCCTTCTTTTGCGTTAACTCTGAATTACAGAGACCAAGCAAGGATCAGGAGAATTGAGTTCATTTTTAAATTTTATGTAAGACGATAAAGTCTTAGAAAATCTTACGCAGTGATCGGATTATAGTCGCTGACGGGACATTTTCTGTGCTTCCTTTTTAAAATCTTGTCTTCCGATAACCTCGCCGAAATTTAATTAATTTTGAAAATTGAATTGTCTTTTGAATTGTAGTATGCATTTTACTCACCAGTGTTTTTTCAATTGCAAATTGAAGAATTATGAACAATTAAGAATTATAAACGATTAAGAACAAATTATGAGCTGTAAGTCAACATTATTATGTTGACTTGTGTTTTCAACATTAACATTATTATGTTGACTTGCAGCTCATAATTTGTTCTTAAGAATTTTTTTTAACATCTTTTAATTATTCCTCTCTTGAACATTCATCAGGATTTACCATAGTATATAAATGATCTCTCCAATATGCCATGTTATTTAACGTATCTCTTTTTGATATCTATCTTTTTTTTATTATGAATTTATTGTAGAACTGTTCATACTCCCAAAACTTATTAAAGTCCTTTTCAAGATTCCAATTGTAATTTCTTTCTGCTGTAATCAATACTTCTTGTAATTATATAGCGTCACAAAGTTATGTATTGATATCATTTATTTTGTTGATTTCGTCTGATCCATCCGCTATCAATATTGCCGTTATTTTGTTTTAACTTCAAGTTGTGGTTTTCAGATGTATTTTTATCCAGCATTTATTCGGCTTTGTTATTAATTATATATTGTAGCAGTGGTGCTGGAATTGGTTCGACACTGATGTTTCCTGTACTAATTGCATTTAAAATCCAGTTTTTGTTCTAAAAACTTCGTTGAAATGGAAGAAGAATGAAAATTTAACTTAAATTCGTCAAAATGACTATAGGTATTATAAATTCACTGGCCTTGCAAATTAGCTGTGTTGTTTGTGTGGATTCCTAAAATTTAAAACAACTTTCAGACCATCGATCTCTGTGCCCAATGTTTTTCACGTATCGATCGTTTCTTTTTTAATCAATCTCGTTTTATTATTTTTTTGTTGAAACTTGGATAAAGTTTCCCAAAGATGTTTCGATTTTATGATAACGTCTTAGTTCAAGGATGCTATCCTAGCCAAGCTGACTGGTATTTCTTTATACTTAAAAATTATTAGTGGGGATCTCCTAAAAATACACACGGATTGTTGTCTTGCGATGCCTCAAATGTAAAAATAGTTGTTAGTTATTTTATTCTTAGGTTTATGTTGTTTTGGAGGTTCCTCTGAAGTACTTTCCTAACTGGTGCTAAGCGGTTAGCGCTCTCCTCGTGAAGAATTTGTTACTTCTGTTGTTCTACGATGAGATTATAGTTATTAACTACCGATTAGATTAGTGCTGCTTTTTACAAATTTAAATGTACCATAAGAGGCGAATTTCTTTCAAAAATTTACCTCGGATCTTCGGAAGCTGTTTGATTTATTGTAATGTATCATTATTCACTTATTGTAAGCTTGAACGAATCGATTTTGTTCTGCTCTTTTTAGGTCGATCATTTGTAGGATTCCCTCATCTTGTAACAAATTTATTATCACTGTTATATTTATTTAAGGACTGTTTAATCGAATCGATGAAGATGTAACAACAACACAGATTGCTAATTTGTATGATTTAGAAATGAGTCTCTATGCTGAGTGGCCACTGATTGAATTTTTTCCATTAAATACTTCTCAGTCATCCTTATCGGTCTTTTCAAAGTGTGTTTTTTTGTTTCCGAATAATTTCTTACTTGTTCCAGCAAATTTCCTCTGACTTGTTGGATATGCAGTTGATATTTTGAAGAAATTCAATAATCTATCCAAATTTAAAAGAAGTACTGCTATCACTACAATTATTTTTGTTTTTCAGAAAGACAGGTGATAATGTAGCAGAGTTATTGCTACAGGAAATTGGGGAGAATTTAAATGAGCGAATGTGCCTTAAAATTGATACTGAAGAACAACTCTCATGGGTTTTGCAGGTTTCTAAATTATATTCGATTATATTCGATTTCGAAAAATTAAGAAATGTTAAAACACAGATTTGAACCGGTTCATGCCAACAGAATGCTGAGATAAGTGGCTGAACTTTATCCAAACTTCAAGATATTATTGAGCGCAGATCATTTTCACATATGTTTACTTTAAAAACAAGCGATCATTGTAGTATTTTCACTGATACATGTTTATGTTTTTGTATTTTAATCACGATGATTAATGTAATGCGGTGTTTAAATCCGTATGTTGAAAGAAACATTTTACGGATATAATTATTTGATATGGTTTAGAAGAAGGTATCTGGATTTTATAGCCACTTATTTAATTTTTTCTATTGTACAGCACAGAGTTAGAATTTATCTCATGAGCTCTCAAATTGTAACTTAATCTGTGCAAGCTACAAACTCACGCTTTTGGTTCATGGTTGATATATTGGCATCCAAAAACCACTCGAGATCAAGCGATCTGTACAATAGGCTTTGTTAATTTCCATTAAAATAGGACTCATATTTCATTATTTTTAATGATTCTTTGCGTACGTAAGGTACTCTGAAGGAATGCAAAAATCAAATATTAATTAATAAGGTAATAGCTGTTAATTATTAATGCAAATATTAACTCCCGACAAATTATTTTAGCTATTATCTGATGCTTATTACATATGTTTTGTATTGAATTGATCATTTTTCTGCAGTAATCTTTTTCAGGTAGTATCTTATGCTCTGACGTTGTCCCATTCTACGAACAAAGAGCATGAAGCATTTTCTGTTGCAGTGCGTGCCTACTGTGCATGGTTGAACGCACTGTCGAAAGGTACAGTAGCGCATCTTCCTGGCCCGATGAAGCGCAATCCTGAAAACTATATATGGTTTGTCTCATTCTTATAATCTTTTTTTTCTGTTTTACTAAAGATTGTGTTCTATTATTATGTTTCATCGATCAGTTATTGTCGCTGTGTTTTATGGATAATTTAAGGTAACATATAACACTGCTCAAGTAACAGTGATAGTTTTTTTTTTCCCTTTTTGTTTTTCTTAAGTAATGAAATCTCGGCGAATATTTCATGAGTAATATTTTTCCCCAGATTTTTGCATCATCGCGGACACACTGTAGACAAACTTCTGGACAGAAAACTTGTCCAAGTTTCTAGTTTTTTTAAATTTCACAAAGTTCATGAAAGTACTGAAAAAAGTGTAATGTTTTCAAAGTACCAAGGTTTTTTATAACAGTAATAAAAGTTCTAATATTTTACATTACAATAATTATATAATTAAACTATGAATTTTCCGCAATTTAATGATAATTTCTTTGCTTTATGCTTCGTCTACTCCTTTCCTTTATTGGAAATGCATTTTCAGTCGTGTTTGTGTACTCTGATTAGTCATTTGATTTCTTTTTTTCGCAGTTCAATTAAAATATGTCGTTGAAGCATCCTTTTGGATTCATTGCGTATGTTGTTCGTTCGCAAGAATAGTGGATCGGAAACAGGGATAACCGCGACACAACAGGCACACGAAATGGAGAATGTTCTGCGAACGGTTGTTCACAGCTTACTGAATTGTGATAAAAAATACAAAGATGTAATCTGGCCAGCGGTTTTGAAGTTCTTGCTCAATGCCACCGATTTGCTACTTTCGGGACAAACGTGTGTGGGTTGGTTATATGTAGTTGAATTTTGCTTAGAAATTGGTTAGCTGTTAATACTATACGGTATACTTATAATATAATGATAAGTGATATTATGCTCGTCAAAATCACCGCTGGATAAAATGATAAAATTTAAGAAAAAAGTCAAATTTTCATAAAGATTTCATTGAATTATTTTCAGTTAATGTTCATTTCTGCCTTTTACACCATTCTTAACAAAATCAGATTGAAATAGGCACCTTTTAAATATATTCTTGCTTGTTATTTGAAGGTTTTGATAGATTTTCAAGTTGATGTATTTACAGATGATGTCACATTTCTTATGGCTCCAAAAGTCACAAAAACACTTCTTGATATGTTTTTGTGTGCTGCTCGTCTTGAACAAATACCTTCACCGACGTACTGGAAAACACTTTCTTTCCTAAGCAAGCGTTGGCGACATCAGGTTATTATTTGAAGATTTTGATAGATTTTAAAGTTGCTTTATTTATTTGTTTAAGACATTAAAACTGCTGTCAATTATTTTTCTTTCTGTTAATGTGTAATTTAAGTGAAGAGATTTGGTTGGAAAACTTACGCAATAACCTATACAGTGAAGCAGACGGAAATATCAGATTTTGCATTTTCGTTAGTAGATTTCATGTTTCAAAATTGTGATGGATGATTCGTACTATTTATTTGTTAGAAAAAAAAGCTTTAGGTGAGCTTCATCGAGAGTTGGGCAAGGAAGTTGGTTTCATTATCTGTAATAATTGTTCAAGAGATATATGGCGAAAGCTACTGTCCAATTACCATAAGTAATTTTATTTCATTTAATTGAACTGCGAATGATTTGAAAATTATATGAATTATATAGGCGTTGTTGTTAATAATTATATAGGCGTGTTGTTAGTAATTGCTTCATTTCCAGTAGTTATATTTATGGTTTTTATTATAAGATGAATATCATGAATACATAAATTTTGCTAGTTTTAGTTCAGTTTGGCACCTTGAAGTCGTAACATTTTGAAATCTGATTCAATTTCTGATCGCAAGGGAAATGATTAAATTTTTAGCGGATGAAGAAGTAAAATTGTTTGTGGCAAACAGCAAGAAGACTACCGAAAATGATGGTAGTTTGCCAGTGTTGTATGTTTGTTGGTTCCAGCTAATGCATATGATTGGTAATCCAGCATCAATAATTTCATTCGAACCTCGCACTTCCACAGTTCTACCATTGAATGTTCTCAATGCTATGATGACAACTGGTAAGCGAAATTCTCATGTATTGATCAATGCTATTTTCTTATTTAACTGCTTCTTTTGTCAAATGGTAATGTATAATAATGGTAATGGTTTGGGTCTTCGGATGTTCATAAAATTTATCGCTTTCGCTGCTTAATTACAATTAATGAAACTTGAAAGGATTTGTTGGGAGTAAGACTTATTTTAAGAGTAGTTAACTCTGAAGTTTTTTGTAACTGGATGATAAACTAATTATAATAGCACATTCACTCGTCTTTTTTCGCTTGAATTTCAATATTAAGTAAAAAAATTACCTTTTTCTACTTGATATATTTTGAATTCACTCCCATAAGTTTCCTAGAATTAAAGATTTCTTTAGGAACATGACTAATTTGAACTTGTTTAATTTTCAAAGGTGGTGCAATGAACAGTGATGGAAATCCATTGGTTGGAAAGTTCGATGAAGAGCTCACTGAGTTCACTGTCAGTAATTTAAGACGGTGCTTTTTCATGACGTCTGCTGCTGTAATGAAATTGGTCGATGTATTTTATGGTTAATTAGTCTTTAATTCTAAAATGCGCAATTTAATGTAATTTTAAATGAAGATCGACTTTTAATCATAATTCCAACTTTAAAAGGAGTAATTAAGAATTTTCAGTGTATTTTAGTACGCACTTTTTCAGGAGACAGTCGTGTTGTTATAGATTTTCGAGAATCCGATGAGTTGATGCGACTTTGGTCTGATTTGAATCGCTCTGTATATGAAGATTGGTTAAGACATCAACAGGTAATCAGATATCTGTTTCTTTTCTATTTTCTTGTTTTGATTGTATAAGAACAGCTTTTACTTTGATTTCAGCAACTTCCACGAAGTTCGAGTAACTCTGTAGGTGCAACTGTAGATAATGCAATGTTGACAGCAGCTCAGTCAACTATGGCGATGAGCGGAGGAAGCGGTGGTGGTTTGAAAAATACTCTTGGTGTCTCTAGTGTTTCAAAAAGTCGTGCTACTTCTGGTAAGTCAAATTATCGTATAACTTAGAATTATTTTTCAGCTATTAAAAAAATAACTTCGAAGATTATTTTGAATTGGTGAGAATCTTCCTATATTGTTCTATCAGATGATAAACTGTTTGATTGGCTTAAAAATGAGCCAAGAAACTCCTAGAATTAGATTAGGTGCGCATATTAAGAATATCATTGCGAAGTAAAATAATAAAATGATATGTGGACTTGTTCAAATTTTGTTAACAATTTTTCCTTTGTGCGTTACAATGTGTTGTTTTAATTTTAAAGAATTAGTAGCTTTATAATGGTATCAGTTTATTACTTCAATTTTTTTAAATTTTCAGAACGTTCATTAACTACAAGTATACCGGTTTCTTCACCTGCTGCAAGTTTCGGTGAGGAAATATCACAGGAGATCCCAAAACCCAATTCAGCTCAATTTGTTTGGCATTATTTGCAGAGTAATTTCACTTTACACTTTTTGGAAATGTGGTTAATTTACTTTATAATACTTATAAGAGGGTGTTTCGCTAATTCATGCTATAATTGATAGGCTTATTTTTAAAAGAACTAAAAAAAAATGCCAATTCATGAATGTTAAACAGTGCTTTTCAATTAGAAAAAATTTTATCTTTTGATTCCGGCCTATCTTCAGAAATCAAATTTGCGAATTTTTATTGTCAGATTCTATCAATTTAGGTAATAAGGTTTATAAGCCATATCTTGGTAAACATCAACCAAAAGTGACGCGAATGTTAGATACCTTTATGGATTGGCTTGTGCAGTCTTCACTCGTACGACCTCTTCGATCTCCAGTAGATGGTAGGTTCCAGTTTATTCAGATTATTCCTAAAGTTTCAACTTTTCATTGTCTAATGGGCTCTTCATTTTTTCAAATTTCATTATATTTCGCTTTAAAAAAAAGGACATTTATTATTTGTTTCATTGTTGTTTCTCTAATTTTTGTTTGTGCCAACAATATTCTAAATGATTATCGTTATTTGCTGGTTTCCTGTTTTTTATTACTTCTTAAAAATTGTTTTCTATCTAGACCAATTCTTTTAAATAGGCAAAATCTGTTGACATGAAACATTATAATGCAAAAGTTTATTATTGTATTTTGGTGGACTGTAATAAAATACAAGCAGGATTTCTTGACAATTGTTTGCTGTTATTGTCAATGCCTATTGTTAGTGAATTGAGTGTCAGATTGTAGCGTCGGCATATTTTACAACATTTTAACTTGTTAGTTCCTAATTTCGTATAACAGTCGAAATCGTGTAATTTGAAATTTTTGAAGTATTATTTCCAAAGAAACTTTTTTTTTTTTATTTCCAAAGAAATTCCATAAGTTTCTATTCACTGGATCTGAAGAAGTAACTTAGTTATGCATAATTTTCAAAAATTTACTGCATATTGCTAATGGATGTTATTATTGTTATTAAAATTCAGTTTCTATTTACAGATACTGCACGGGCACCTTCCACTGTCGTGCTTTTATTTGTTCAGGCTCTGCGTACCATCATTTATTTGCGTTATGTATTTTGAAACGCTTCCCATTCATTCTTCCTGACTTCTTTTCCTTTTGAACCTAATTGATTTTATATGTGCTATTGTCTTTATATGTGTATAGAATCATTTTTTTTCCTTACTTTTTCACCTGCTTTCGTTTTCTTTCGTGATTGCCAACCTTTGTGAAAATATGTTTATGTTTGTGAACCTTCTACAAAAGGTTCAAGAAACATGAAGCAATTCTTAAGGAGTACTTAGTGACTGGAGTAACTATTTACTGCATCAGTTTAACGTTGGGGAATATTAGTTTTTTTTGCTGTCCATCATATCTACTTTTTATATTCTTAGCCTTGTTTTGCAAATATATCAGGGGTGGTGAGGATCGAATTTCATTTTATTTATATGCTCTTATTGTTTGATATTTTTTTTACTGTTTTACTTTTATGCATTCACTTTCATTCAGTTTTTATTTCTTTTCTAGCATATAATTGCCTCTGTTAAGCTGTTAGCTAAGAAGCGACAAAAGGTTTGGAATTTCTGCTTTTTTATCAACAAACTGATTATTTCAACCTAAAAACTTTTGATATTTCTTGAACGGAAGAAATCTTGGATTACATTAATTTATAATAATAGTTAATTTCGAAAAAATTGTGTTGAATCATTCGCTGTACAAATTAATTACTATGCATATGGGAATAAGTAGAACTCGTTAGCCAAGTGCTCAAAGTATGATCCCCTATAGCAACGCATGTAATGGGAGTGCTTCTTGTTATCAAAATTCTAGTGGTGATGCATTTTTGGAACTGTTCATGTTCAGTTTTCTGGAAGGCTTTTTTCCTTGATTTGAAAGTAATTTTTTTTGTTGCTTAATCTTTCACTGAGCTATAAAAGGTATTTCAAACATAAATTATATGGTTACTTCTGCTCTACGACTGATTAGTATTAAGGAAAAGGTCATAAATTTGAAACGATATCATTCCAAGAAGCGCAATTAATTTTTGTTTAATAATTTTACATGCCATTTCACATTTCAGAAATGCTGCTTGAGATGAAATTTAAAAGAATTAGAAAGGAAAGACTAGAATAGTTTCATATTCGTGTTACTTAGGCATCTTAATAACTATAGAAATGTTGAAATTAATAACGATTATGATAGTGGTAATTATAAGAATACGATGCAGAAGGATGAATCAAGAAATGTCGATTGGTATTTCTGGAATTAGTGAACAGAACTTGTTTCTATCCAACATATGAAGTTTGTTTGATAGTAGATTGAGTAATTAATGTTGATCGGTCGAATTTCTTCGGAAAGGTATGAAAATGAGTTGCAAAAGTTTAGTAAGTATATTAGTAAGTATATAACTCTTTTTTTCTTAACTTTATTGAATGTATGATAAATCTATGCAGAAATGATTAATTCCCAGAGGATCTTATGATTCGTTCGTCCTCTTTATGCAGTTGCTGTTCTTCATTCCTATTGTTGTTGCTGCGGACCCACTTGGTTCCCACCTCTTTGAATAAAGCATGGAATGTCCTTTTCGAAGCTAATGACAGGTTATAATTTGTTGTTTTTGCAGACTTTTTTTTTTGTAAGCTTATATTGGGAGTAAGACTCATAAATTTGTGTTTAAAATATTCATAGTCGATTATTAAGTTTATTCAATAGTTTAGAGAAGCTGTTATTTCATATTATCCAGCTCAAAAGATGTGTATATATTTGCAATATATCACTATAGCCTTCCATCTTTTCATCTTCTGTGTTATTGGGAGGTTTTGAAAATTCATGGTTAATAAGTGACGAAGAAAAAAACTATTTTTTCTAAGTTTAAAATATTTCTTGACTTGCTATTTAAATTTTTTCGGAAAATAATGCATTTTTTTCTTTAAACTATGCAAATAAAAATATAAATGTTTCATAAACAGAATCTACTAGGAATTATTTGCAATTTTTAGAAGGTCGATATAACCAAACATCAGTTTTTGGCTTATGCACCTTTTTTTCAAGGGGAAGGGAAATGCGCAGGGGACGACATATTGATAATTACATCTTGAAAGATATTGCAATTCGAAAATTTAGAACAAGAATTGTGGAAATTCAAAACTTTTAAATCGATAAGGATAATAGTTTGTTTTGCAAAAACTCGAGCAAATAGTTTTGTGGTCAAAACTTGTCAGTTATTTCCCTTCTTTTTTTGTAGGCTTTTAACATTAATGTTGGTTTGGCAGCACTCAGTAGTTACCAGATTTTTTGTTCCACGATTAAATTTGAATGGGAATTTCTCCATCCTCTTCTAATCGGTAAATTATGTATTTTCAGAATTGTCACAGTTATTTTGAACATGTATGCCAATTTATTACTAACATACCGAATAATCTTTAAATGCTTAGTTTGTATTTTTGATCACTGAACAGTAATTTATGAGATTTTTTACTTCTGACCTCCAAAAGAGCTTATCTCTAAGCGCTTATGTCAACTTCAATTATTCACGCATAGGCAAATTTGTTATAAATACTATGTTCAGCAGGAATATTTTAGTACGTAAACACTGAATTTATGGAGGTGTAGATTATTGCAATGTTGTAGGTGCATAGCCATTTCTCTGTTTTATATGTGATTAATGTGTATACATCTGTAGCTGATTCAAAAGACTATCGTTTTCAATTCAATTTTTATATCTATATTTTTCATTAATTTTAGGCATTGCTGTTTTTCTCTTGAACAATGACAAATACTAATAATTTGATTATATGAATTCAATTACTGTTGTAATTTTGGGGATCTGTTTTTATTATATGTAAATATTTATACTTATTTATACATTTATTCACTTATTTGTTTGATTTCTGTACCCTTATTCCATGCATAATTGAAGGCTGTATATGGCAAACAACTTATTAGTATTTCAGATTCCTTTATTTCACAACCTCCTAAATACTTTTCCTGTCCTTGCAGATGCAGTCAGTCAACGCTCGATGAGTTCCGCTGGTGCTGAAGAGACGCCATATTTGGATGAAAGGGTGGCATCTGCAAGTGGTACTGAAAATTGTAGAGGAGGTGTCTCTGGTGTTACTGCAGCAGTGAATGAGTCGGCAGTTTCTCGACGATCATTTGGTAGTCAGTTCCACAGTTTGATAATTTAAAATTTGGGGGGAGGGGAGAGGTTTGGAATCTTTTCTTCTCATCGAATAAAATCTGAGGTTCTCTTTTCCCTTCCAAAAAGAGCTCGGAGCTTCTTGTTATGAAGCATAATACATGTTTTAAAAATCCTATAAGAGTAAGTAATGTTGCGTGGCTTTACATTTTAAGATGCATATCCTTTAGATGATTCCTTCATAATTACATGATGTATATGTAACAATTGTTCTGAGAAAAAAAAGAAGTTTCAGCCCACTCGATGACATCATCTGGTGATGCTCATTCCGGGTTGTCGTACTCAAGTGAATGGCCTGAAGTAGACGGAGTGTCCGCAGGTCGAGCTACTGCTCTCGGAGCCCTTTGTCGCATTATATGTTCCAAGAAAAGTAAAGAAACCATAACGGATTCGCAGCTGGCACAATTCTATAAAGTTGTTTACGAGGCATTACTCGAGGTATTTTTGTGAGTATTTCCAATGAATAGAGAAGCGCGATAAATATGATAAGCCGATTATCCTAGCAACTTCAGTTTGTTATCCCAATATAAAAAAATCAGAATGGTGGTAAACAACGAAGAAATCAGGATGGTGATAAAATGCTACCTGTTTAAGCTCTAAACTGCCATCAGCCTGAGCATCACTTTGAATACAGATAAAATAAGAATATTTTAATGCTTATATGTTCTCTCGACTTATAAATTTAGTCCAGTTTGCGGTTTTGTCAATATGAGGAAGCGTGAAATTCCTCAAAGAATTCATTCCTTTCAAAAATCTTTAAAGAATTTCAGCACTTGATTCTATCTATTTGTGGTCTTTTCTCTTCAGAAGGATCTGTTAATGCTTTGTGCGCTTATTTATTTTGGCGGTGGTATTTTTCGTCTAGCTTTAAAAAGTGTTGAAATACTTCTGCCACATTTTGTTCAAGCACTCGAAATGATCTATACGGAGTCTATGAAGTTGAGGTTTGACTTAAAATTTTAAGTAGACAAGATCGTACAATTCTTGAATTTAAGCTCAAGAAAAATGGTAGCGTGAGCAGAAAGCAGTTTTGATTAAAATGTAAAAGAGCAATGTAATTCGCAGTTTCGATTTATTTCAGGAATACTGATAGTAGAGGTATCAGAAGTCATTATTTGAACATTAAAATCAGCATCAAAAATTTATTTTTAACTGCTTATCTTACCAAATCAATTGCATAAAAATTTGACAAATCGATTACTCACTTTCGCGCAAAACACTACTTTCAGGCTTCATCCATCTATAGATGAAGTTCAGATGCGTCGTGCCTGTTTGAATTCCTTGTCATCCATCATCAGTTGGCCTACAACATTTGGAAATGTGGTCATTAATGGTAAGTTTGAAAGCAGAAAATTTGCTAGAAGTGATGATATTTAACAAAAAATTCGTGAGATATTAGCGTTTTTGTTTTGGTTTCATTTCACAGTGTTAAATTGCTTTATATTGATCTGAATGTTACTATAAAAAGTAATAGTTTTTGCGCAATTCTCAAGATTATTGTTTGATTGACTATAACATATCCCAAAACATATTTTTCTGCAAATGCATCGCTAAATATCACTTCGAAAATGAATACTGTTTTGACAACTTTGGACAAATTATTATTATTATAAATCAAATAAGTAAACAGTAACTTTCCTTCCATTCAGATCTGTCAAGTCCGCGTTCCGGTGCATATGAGAGCTCATTTACATACATCAAAGTTCGTCCTCCGATTCGTCGGATCCTCATTACTGCTCTTCGTAGTGAAGTTGATCCCATGAATCTCTTCCTCGCTTTAAGTACTGTTTGTTTTATTACAAATAACATTTTTTGTTCCTTTTAATTTAGGCAATTTCTTTTTAGATTCTTGATTCATTTCATTAATAATATGATTCTTGTTTGATGTAGCATGGATTTTGTACATCTAGATGTTAATTGTAGATAAGGCAAGTGCAAGAAATTAAGCATAATCAATGTTTGTGTCAATAAGTAAATTGCTTTCTGAATAAATATACGTGGTTATTGAGTTGGACATTTTTTATATGAAGTATGATGCATTAACAAGCGTTAATTGAAAAATAAACATTTTTTAAAGGTGATTAATAAAATTTTCATATCAAGAGACAATAACCAACAAGGTGTATTTTAGCAATGTGTACAATACTGTGTGAGGAAAGTTGTTTATATGAAATTCGTATGACACAGGGAGAAAGTGTCGAGAAGAGTGGAGGAAATTTTTCATATTCGGAAGAGGGTAAGTTACTCTTAACTTATTCGATATCAGTGAAAATATTGAGAGATATTCTTAACATGTAATTATACAAGTTAAGGGATATTAGGTGAAAGAGAGCAGTACTTGAAATATGTGCTTTTAGCTCTTTTCTTTTTTTGTTAGTATGGAAAAAATCAAATGATTAATTGGTAGTGTTAAAACTTTTCATTCCTTAAAAATTCGTTTAAAAAACTCGACTCTAATTCCATCTATTAACAAATGTGTGAAATTGTAGAATGTTGTGCATCAATAGTGCGTTCGATAGTGAGTGCAGTATGCGAGAATTTGTGCAAACCTCAGTGGTCATCCGAATTATCAGTATGCTTAGCGGCACTGGATTATTTAAATGCTCTTTCTGCAATGCATCAATCAGTTTTGTTCTATGAAAGTTCGTCCTTATATCCTTGTAAAGTTCATGTGTTTCGTTATGTCATAGTTCCTATGATTTTTTTAATCGTAAGAATACGCATTTTATTAATCACAAATGTTTAAAAATAGAATTTCCAGGACATTTTATAAGGAAAAATTTGTTTGCAATATTTTTCTGGTTTACAAATAACGGATACGGGTTATTGATTATCTGTTTGTTTCAGATGATATGTCGACAGGTTTTCTGGTAGTTACTTCGCTTTGTCGGTTTATTGACACACAACTAATGAAACCCCCGCCTTTACACTCTAAAGATTTGCATTCTTCGGTAGGCTTGTCCTTTTTATAGATGCTATGCTATGTGAGAGATATTGCAATCATAATATCTATTATCGAGATATTTGACGAAGAAGGTTTTTATGATGAAATTTTAATCCTTGAAGGTTGTGGCAGCATATTTTTCATTATCTGTTTGGTTATGTGCAGCACCACTATTGCTGGAGACAGAGTCCTGTTTGAAAACTGTTACTGAAACCATCGAATTGGGCTTGACCGGTGGAAAAAATCTTGTAGGTGTTAAACCGCAATTTTTCTTTCTCTGTTATAATTCTTGTTCACTCTTTGCTTTTTGGAAAATAATGGCTTCAACGAATGTAGTCGTTTTATTCACTGTATCTGATAAATATGAGATAATTTATAAAGTAGAATGTAATTAAAAACTGGACACTCAACAAAGTATTGCCCCTTCGACAGATCAGAAAAGGAGTGAAAGTTTTGTATACTTAACCAGATTTTTCAGCTTTAAGAAGTTGACTAATTCTGTCTGGTACTTTTTTCTGTACTTTTTTTTTCAATTTTGACAACATTTCAATTTCTTTTTAGCCTCCTTTGGAACGGAAAGCAGCAAGTAAGCGAGTGGATGATGCTGCCGAGAATTTGTTATATATGATATTCTCAGCTTTAGTGAGTGACTAGTATATCATCTAATTGAAGTCATATTTTTTAAAAATTCTCGAAAATCATAATTTATATCTCAAATGCGGAGAAAATATAGGAAATTTTAATTGCAGATTTACTTAAGAAATATTATTTTCGATTCAGGCCCATATATAGTCAATCAAGCAGTGAAGCTTCTTGTAGGTACCATTATCAATGTGATTATTTACAGGGTCATGGCAAACAAGATGATATCATGGATGAAAAAAAGTTGTTGTATAAATTTGGTACTCAGGCGATTGATACCACTAAATTCAGGTACTTCCTCATCCGTCAACAAACTCTGCTTTCAGTTTATGAAGCCACCAAATTATCCACCATTTCTGAAGGTACATAAATTTGATTTATTACCATTATGTTTAAATGTTAATTTAAGTACACTTCTAACTCAACAACGAGTAGAAATAGAATATGTCCATTTTAAAAATATTATTGATTATAAGCACCTGAAAACTTCTTTTGCATTGTAACTATGGTTATTTTTGCTGGTTTTTATCGTTTGCGTTGTTATTTCCGGTAGTTTTCGCAGAATTTTTGTTGCAGGATTTCCATCGGTGTTTCTTGTATTACGCACTCCTTATCATGCAGCTTGCACATCCTTTGTACAACTGCAATCATGTGTTGCAAATAAAGCAGATACAGTCACTGATGATAAAAAAAGTGAAAATCTCCAGAATGATGTTAAAATTTCGATGGATTCTAAAAATACTGTCAGATTTTTCCACATACCATCCGAATTCGAAAATCCACACTGTAAATTGTAAGTTCAAGAAGTTCGAGTTAGAACGAATCAAATTCAAAAGTTGAGGTTCAAAAGATAAATGAGTTAAGCTGGAGGAAAGTCCTGATAAATTGGTTTAATTACAAATGATTCAGAAAATGAAATCCTTGTAAGCCATTTCATTTTCTTTAATATAATTCATGTCTTCCTTAATTTTCATATTTTATTTCGCATCCATATTGAGAGACTCCGTAATTCCGCCTCTGCAACCAACACCGGATACCGATCGTGTTATTGCTGAATTGACTGATATTCGAAAAAGAATGTCGCAAGGCGAAAGTTGTCTGCGTTCCTCAGATAATCGCAATGTTTGGCTTCGTGAACCACTTTCAAAGGAATTATCTAAACTTGCAAAGCCTATAGAGTTAGCGAATTGTTCATATGATTTCTTATAACAAGCTACTACGGATTAACCTCCAAAAAATATTTATCCCGCAATATTTAGATCGAAAAAAATATTTTTCTTTTCATGTATTCATTTCCTAACAAGTTTGTCTCATTGAAATAAAATTATTTAATATAATTCATGTCTTCCTTAATTTTCATATTTTATTTCGCATCCATATTGAGAGACTCCGTAATTCCGCCGCTGCAACCAACAAAAAAAAAAAACAGAAATTGAGCAGAAACCTGTATGTCATTTTTCCAGGCCGGCAACCAATTGTAATGCAGGCCGAATACTTCTCTACGATCTGGGTTTGATTTCAGAAGAAAGTTACAAATCTGGTGACATATTGCTTCTTGACTCTTCGAAGTAAGTTTTCTACTAGAGCGAAGAAGTTTGGAAGGACGAGTTATGTTCATTTTTTCTTTACAGCATATTTGTTTCTCCGATATATGTCAAGAAGTATTTTTTAACTCAAAGTATTCCAGTATTTAAATTTCATGTAGTAAATGATAACACGAGAGCAATTAGTAATGGTTATAAATGCCATTAGAGCTTTCAGCCTTGATTTTTATCGTGATCTGCATCAAATGGTGGACCGTTCACCGACAAAGTTATTGCAGACTGTTCGCTTATTTTATGTTCGTGACGGTCAACATAATGCTATGGATATCCTTGCTAATGCGGTAGGTTTTTTTGGCTGAATAATTTAGTTATCTATTTATTTTAAAAATTGATATCAGCTCTAATTTCTTAGAGAACTTATGCTGCCTGAATATTGTTATTAATACTATCTGAATATGAATTCCAGATAGAATATAGATTAGGTAAATCGTCAAGGTTTGTACAGTTGGCATTTAGAATCTTGTTTGTTTGAAGGTCTAAAATATGGATATCAGTGCATAGGATTAAGCGGATGTGTATATTTAAAATTTATCTGATCGAGAAAGAGCTGAAGCATTCCGCATGTTTAAAAATTAATTTTCTCAAGCGCTGATGGCGAATGACGGCATAATTTAGTGGAATGATCTAATCGATGTAGACTATGTTCAACTAATTTGTATGTTGTAAACCAGCTCTCAAAGCTTAGAAAAAAGTGCACCAATTCTGATATGATTTTCAGATGGATCTGCAAAATACAAGCAACTTATTCTGTAGTTTGTTAGCGGAATTAGGAGAAGGTGTTGAAGTGGAAACACATCCTCACTGGACTGGTGATTGGACCACTGCTTTCTCCGCTGAACGCAGTTAATATTCATTTCTGTAATAAATCCTGGGCTGTTTAGGACTTCCATGAACTTTCTAAAATGGCTGATATAAGGATCATATTTTTAGAATCTGATGACGTAAGAATAACTTTTTGATCGTTTATGAGTTAAAAATAAAGTCTAATAAAAACCTGATTTAATTCCTTTTATTCAGTTAAAGAAAATGAATTAAATTAGATTAGAAAAGCAAGAATGTAGGAAGTAGATTTCAGCCGTATACTGACAATTCTCTCCGGCTAGCTTTTGATTTGTATGAATTAAAATAAGTGCTTTGTTCTTTAACTCTTAGATTTGCATGGATTGATGCCTCAAAACAAAATTAGTACTACTAATGTGGTTATTAAAGCATTAAAAATTCCGAATTTAGAGCCAAAAGAAGCAGAAGAGAATTTGGATAATTATATCATTGATGGTTTCACTCATTGTTTGTGGTGGACCGATCCACATATCGAAATCGCCTTCACAACACCAACAGAACGTGTTCTTACTCGTAAGCAACAGTCATCTGCTGATGATTATGATTTATTTGGTAGCTGTAGTACAGATGTTTCGATCATTAATTCCGGCGAATACAGCGATCCGGAACATGCTGCTAGAATATTACAACGTGACTTTGGTTCGCTTCTATAACGATTAACTTACCCATATTATTTTAGCCTTATCATTTCCTGCATTCATTAATTCATATTCTGGAGAATTTCCAATCCTAAACATTTCTGTGTTTGAACATTTTGGGATTTTGGGAATGCACAACGGCGTTAATGTCATTTGGACGACATGTCATCAACAATTTGCGGACCTTAGTATATTTATTTATTTCTAATCATACTTATGCTTATTTTTGAATGAAATTTTGATTTGTGAAGTTTTGAAAATATCATTTATTGACCTATTTCAGGTGGTCGAGCATTAAGTCAGTCATCTAGTGATGAACGTTCAGTTGGACAAATCAGTGGTAATAGTAGCGGACGGTCAAATAAACTGCTGACTGAAACATTTCTTACGCGGCACAAAAAAAGTTGCTCAGCTGCTGATTCTGGGAGTGAAGCAAAAGGTAGCGTATGTTGTTTTAAAAAATGAACTTAATTGGCTTAAACCCATTTGAAGGAAAACTGTTTCGGAAGATTCGGCGGATGATTTAAGCATCAATTAAGGCCATATGTTGTTTAAGCTGCGTTGTAGGAAACCAATTCTGAAATAAACTATGAATTTTTTTCTAATATAAGAATCGCCATGCTTTTGCATATCAATATTTCACATTCCAGAAAATAGCTGGGAAAGAATTACGTTTGTTAAGCGCAATTCCGACCAACGTGTATATGTAATCTTCCTGGAAAGGATCGAAGACATGCATTATTTTCCATATGGTTTGTGGTAGCTTATTTTTTTGCTGCTTATTTTTTTTGCTTTTCATATTTATTTTGCATTGTAAATTTTTATGTTACTTATTGCTATTATAAGTCTTCGTCTCTTTCTAGAGGAAATGTTCCCCATGACATCGGATGATTCATTATGTCGTGGTGAGAATAATGCGAGACCTGATTTGATTATGATTTTCGTTTCGGAGGTGGAAAACGAACTTGTTCGAATCGATATAATTGGAGATTGGACGAAGTAAGTATTCGGTTTTCGGGTCTTATAAACTTCAATTAATAAATTTTATTGAATTTTCTTAATCTCTTATCTTAGATGTGGTTTACCAGGACCGTTGGTTGATGGTTGTTTAGTTTCTAGCAGCGCCTTACCAAATCTTTTGAAACATACAATCATAAGTATTGCCCGGCGAAGAACTGTTGAACTGGAAAAGTTTGTCAAATTTTCTACTTTTTGGTCAATACCTATACTCAGATGAATTTTAGCCTTCTGATGTTTGATTAATAATTTTATATGCACCAACTATTTATTTCGATACGTTAGGTCTCATGTTACATTTCAGTAGAAATTTTCATAGAAATGTAACATGAGTTTGTATGTTAGGGCTTTAGGAAATTTTCTTACATTAGCAACTGCGTACAAAATACTCAGGAAAAGAACAAGCGTTGAAGTCGATGAAGGCAGTAGATTATGATGCATAAAAGTATTCAAGCAATTAATAAATATTAGCTTAACGAATTCATTATATGCTATTCCAGTTATCAGTTGGTAGCATCTAAACGTCGATGTGCAATTCAGGAATTCGCTCGGAAATATGCAGTCAAGAAGTCGTATTGTGATTTTGTCGAATTATTACTGAACGAATGATTTTTTAAATTTGCAATTATATAAACTAATTAACAAAAAGTGATAGAATTTATTCAAATATGAAAAATATTTGTATAAAATTCATGGAAAACTTATTTAATACGAAAGCTTGTAAGGCTGTTGTTTTTTGGAAAAATGCGATTATTTATAATAGATTTTTTTCTTATTGACCCATTCTAGCGTTTGTCATATGGAATATAAATACATGAAAAATTGAGGAATATCCTTGTTGTTATTGTTTTGCATGTTTTGAATTTTCAGTTTAATAAAAATTTGTCATCTTATGAAGACATCTAAAAATTATTTTGCACATCTTATAGTGTTTTACATTGTGATTGATTAAGTTATAGAGAAGAAAAGTTCAAACAATGAACCAGATGATATTAATGGTTTTTCTTGTTTTTTATATTATTGAAACATTTCGAGCTGTCAGGATTGCTTTTCATTGTTTGTTTTGTATGACTTAAGGCATCAACATCACTTAATTTCGAAAAATGCTCGCGGATCGAGCAATTATAATTTATTACATCTTGACTCCCACAATACAACGAAGCGGACTGACCACTTCGTTTGGCCTTAGATCGGTAAGCGAAACTTGAAGAAACTTTTTCGGGGAATACGGATTTACACTTTATAGCAATAAACTGTAAACCGCTGTAAACCGTTATATGGTAACGGCAGCATACTGTGAATGAATTGTAGATCATCTATCATTGGGTTATAGAAATTTAAATCTCAAATTCGATCCTCAGATTCAGTATGAAGTATTCGTCGTTAGGCTTCCATGTGGCGAATTGATTTTGAGAGTTGAGTCTCAGGAAGTGAAAAATTAATAAATTAGTCTGCTATTAATTTCTCTTTGTATAAATACAAGATTTTCTGAAATATCGAAAACATCGTATTAAGGTCAGTACAATGAACTAAATCCATCTTTTCTGACCCGGATGTTGCAGTATTCTTCATGCTATTTCAAATACTTTTTGTGTTGTATTGTTCCTGTTCTGCTTTTTCGTACTTCTTTTCACATCATATTTGATTCTCCAGATTGTACATAATCTTACCAACTGTCGATAAAATATTTTATTAAACAGGTCATTGATATAAGTTCATAATTAATGAAAAAGAACCTTATCTATAATAAACATCAAACCTTTATATTTAATTCGGCAAAATATGCAAATCATTGGAGAATATACCTGAGCGGTAATAAACTGTGACATCACCCTATTTGGAAAGAATTTGTATAGTAATTACAAGGATGAAAATGAGTTGTTCCGAAATTCCAATCAGAACGCAAATATTTCCTTTGACTTTTTCACGAGTCATTTATAAATCTTAAATACGGGGATAAACAATGTCAGGTGCGGTCATGCCTATTATATTTAGAATTTCAGATGTATCGTTGTTGTCATACCGTCATTTTTGGGTTATTGGTGGAGCAGGATTTTTCTTTTTATTCGATTACTAGTGAATAGTGACACCGTTATGACAATAACGACAAAACTATGGTAAAGCGAGCGCTTTTGTACCATTTCCGGTTTACTACTTCTGATCGCATCCGCATACTAATTCGAGCAGATATGAAAGCAAATGATTATAACCTTGATTGCAAATTATCACCCCAACCTGTAGAATTCCTCAAAACTTTCAAAATGAATGATGAAGAATCATTTACTAACTGAAGAATTATTGAAGAATTATTTACTGAATCATTTACTACAAAATGAAGAATCATTTACTAACTATGATTTTAGCCATAATTTTTTTTGGCCATAATTTTTTAAATAAACCTTACATAAATCAATTTACTAGTGAGAGACTGTAACTAATTAGGAGAGGGCAGCATCACAGCCATCGTTTTTTGACTGAAAGATAAAGTACAAAGTACTTCATTCGAATGCACAAAGATTCTTCATGACGGGAATATTGGTAACAACAATTGTTGAAATCTTTTTAATTGCTAATAATATTACAATGTAAATTATTGATCATATTATCATTCGTTAACTAAATTCAATCAAAGTCTTTGAACGACTTTTATGTTATGGATAAAATTAAAATTTAGAAAAAGAAAAAATGCGAGATATGACTTGATGACTTTTGATTGGCGTTGTTTAGAATTGATTGGTACGACCTAAAATGATGAAACTTTTTCTCTCTTGATGAGTGGAATAAAAATTAACGACTGTATATAATCAATATGACGATGACACGTAGTATTTCGCAGTAAACACAGTTTTGTTAGTATATAATCGTATTTATCAAGATCAGTTTTTGGTATGTAATACTAAATAAAATTTCTTTCCATCAAAGAAAAAAAAACATTTTTTTCAAATGATATTGTAAACATCTGTATAAACAGCTGCAAACATTCGAATGTTTGAAGCCACCATCGTTTTAGTTTTTATTCAATCTTATTCTTTCGCACAGAAAATGAGCATAAATTTTTTAGAATTTAAATTGGTCGATTGATTCAAGTTCTTTGTATATTTTTATTCTTTCTTCTAATCATTTCGTTTCCTTCCATTCCATAATTTTTCAACAATGAAATTGAAAATGACAGCAAACTAGGACTATATTTCTTCTTGTTCATCTATCTATCATCAACAATTCACAGCTGATCTTCAGGCTATAATTAGTGCTCTTTTTTATAAACAAAACATTCTCTCACTAATTCTTTCATTTATCATTTTTTCACTTTTCTCCAAAATTTCTACAAATGTGAATTATTTCAAAAACTTTAATCGCATGTTCATGATGCAGTTATATATGATTTTTGTTATCACATTATCCGTTGTGAATTTGTCATATATTATATGTGTCTTCTACTTCTCTGTCATATGTCACATGTGTCTCCTACTTCTCTTTCTATTAACTCTTTGTTTCATTCTTATCCTTTATTTTATTTGCAAAAATTAAAAGGGTTATTTTAAAAATTATAATTACATTACGCTTTCACTTCTTCCACTTCAATCAAAGAGCATGTTCGCTGTTCAGTTAGGATGATCTAACTGAACAGCAAGTAAGCATGGTGTAAATGATTTTGTTTAAATTATACAATTTATATGATTTCAAATAATATTTCAGCTAACGAAACATAAACAAAAATCATAAACTTATCCACTGAAATGAATGACTGTCAGTTTTTTCAGCTGTCTAGTTTATCAATTCTTTTCGTACGCTCAAAATTTAAATATATCGTAGTGGGTAATTAATTAGTTATTAGTCAGATGGTTTTCTATTTTACTTTTATTATAATCTTTCGAAGTTTTGTTTTTGTAAGACCTTGATAACAACAAGTGAAAGATAGAGCTTCATTAATCCTTAACAAAATATGAAACGAAAGATAAAATTGCAAATTTTTTTCATAGTAACTGTTTGTATCATTTTGTAAATCATCGCTGATTCAAAGTTAATAAATAAGGAAATGTCAACGCTTCAATGACTTCGCATTGGAACAATTAATTATCAGATATGAAAAAAGATAAAATTTCTTCAAATCTTTATTAAGAAAAAAGTTTAGAAGAAAGAAAAGATGCAATCTTTCAAATGCAGCATTCATTTTTATTTTTGATGTCCTACAACTCATTACTTACCCAAATACATGATAGTGATATTATGTAAGTTTTATCATTGTCAATCATTTTGATAAAATCTGGCAATGAGATTTAAAAATAAGATTTGGCTTCATACATCTTCCGTGCAATTGCCTTCCAGTTATTAAATTAATACGTATAAAAGTAACAATGATAAATGTTACTCATTAACTGTTTCGTTAATAGCCAAATCTTACTTTCGATTCAGCACTAGACTATGGGACTTCAAAAACTCTGTCCAAAATCTGATAACCAGTACAGATAATGATATATATAATATTGTTAGTAATATTTTCTTTTTTTACTCTCTCTATCTCTTCTCTTTTGCTTCGATTTTTCTTATTTGCTTTGTCTTATTTTTGCAGGAAATATCTCAGTAACTCCCAATCGAATTTTAAAATTCCATCTTAACTGAACGGCAAATAATAATTTCATGCGTTATAATTATAATTAAAAAATGATAAGCAGCAGCAATTGTTTTTTTACGTTACAATTCGATTTCATTCCTCTTCACAGCATTGAATTATTACTTACATTATCATTTCAAAACTTTTTTTGAACAACTGTCACAATATTTGCACATATTTTAATATGATTTAGGATGATATAACAATATACGGAATTTAATGCATAGAAAAATGGTTTTAATAAATATTATTTTTCATTTCATGCGCTCGGTTACTACAAGTTGTCATATAGTTTAAAGAGAAATCAAATAGAATAGGTGCAATTTTATGATTTATATTGCTCTAGTGCATATTACTTTAATTATTCATTAATTTTTCCGAGATATGTAAGGCAAATTGCTTCAATTTAATAAATAGCCAGGTGTAATGCATACAATCTATCTCTCTAATAAGTGTCATTAGGATAGACGATTCCTGATTGTTTATTCACTTTCCACTAAAACTTCGAGGGCATAACAAATTTATGAATTCATAGCATTATTTATGGAAGATGGCTAAAAATTTGATGGAGTATTTTTGCTGCTGCAATAATTTTCTTGCGTCACTTTGATTTGATCGTTTTTTGAAGTATTTTCAATTACTCATATTTAAGAGCATTAAGCAAATTGGATCAAAAAATTAGAATTATTTATAGTATTAGTTTAAATTGGAATAACGTCACTTGCATTTCATAATTGTTTGCATTATGAATTTTAGTTATGTGCTTGCATTATTTCCTACAAGAATTCTTTAACTTGAATTCAAATTTAATTACAGATGTGGGCTGTTATTACTGCTTTATTTGCTATCCTTTATTTAGGTTATGTGATCAGTGTGATACAATTATATCACGGGTAATTTTCTTTTGCGATTTATTTAATTTCATTCTTCATTGCAATTTTTTGTAGCATTATTTAGGAGCATTGATTATCACCAAATCCTATCCAGTTTATTTTATTTCATACATTTAAGGTAGTTAAATTTTTTTGTTGTTCTTCAATAAATCGAATTATCAAAAATTCCGATTGCCATTTTTCGAAATTGTATTCGGTACAACGATTCATCACATAATCACACTTCAAAGACATGGCGGAAATTTAATTAACTCAAAGCAAATTTAGATACAGCTTACTGCGATTTCCAACAACAACAACGGACTGGTTGGAGAAAATAGAAGCCGATAGCTTTAGTTTAAATAATGCAAGTTAAAATTAAACTTCATTGATGTTAGCCTATTACATAAAATCGTCAAATAATAAATTGCCTAACCATTTTATTATATAGGATTTCTCGGAATGCTATCAATGATTTGAATTTTATCATTTCTCTGATCTTTAAAGTAATTTTTATTTGGCGACACGATTAAGCACTTAGGAAAGGAATTCATGCAAAAGTGGTCTTTGAAATTTTTCCGATGAAAAATTTGATGACAATAAGATCCATTAAATTTCCGGGATCAAAAAAAACATTAATTGATGTATGGACGAAACCGAATATGTATCGCAATCATGTTGATGTGTTGATTGCACCGGAATTCTTGGATCCATTCTTGGCTTTGCTCAGAATGCGTGGTATCAGTGATATAAAAATTGTTGCAAATGATATACAGAAGTAGTATAATTTAATTTATTTTTAATAAGTGTAATAATTCCATTTTAGATTTCCAAAGAGAGTGCAAATTTTTTTATTGTTTATTTATTGGAATTACAAAAAGGGATCAAATTTCAATTTTTTTGGTGATTTAATAGTAATTCAAGCAAAAGTCAAATATGCGAGTTATTAGCTATGAAGAATTTTTATTGAAAAATGAAGAAGCTTTTTTAGGTCATTGATATTGCTTAATTTACGTAAATTCTACGTGAACCAATTTTATCCAAAAATTAAGATTTCCTAATCAACGATGAATGCTCTCTCACTGTTAAAGACTTTATTTTTTCTTTATTGTCCTTGAAATCTAAATAAGTGAATAAACCAAATTCACACTTAGCAATAGCCGTTGATGGATCGAAATTTGGGTTTTTAAGAATGCAAATTAGAAATGAAAAAATTTCATGAAATGTTATTTATGAAGAGAAATAGATCGGGAGAGGAGAGATTTAGCATATGCAATGAAACATCGTCGTTCTCGACGTTTTACGAGAGATGATTCATTAGCTGACTTCAATCTTACTGCTTATCATCGTTATGACAAGGTTTGTTACCTTTAATGATCAGTTGATAGTGCAATCGATAAACAGTGCAATCGGATCAGAAATTTCTTCTATAAGAAGTTTAATAAGATTTTTTTGAACCTTCAGAAAATGGAATTGTTGACTAGCACATATATCATAGAAGAAATTTTCTTTTTTACAATCATTGCTTACTCAATAGTATTATTTTTCCTAAATGATTGTTACAGATTGTGGAATACTTAGAAATGCTCTCACGATTATATCCAGATTTAGCTGAAATATTTAATATTACTAGAACATATGAAGGTCGCAATTTAATTGGCATTAAAGTTCGTATTGTTTGCTTCTTTTTCCGATGATTAATTCCAAAACTTAAATACCAATTTGGTAAAGTCTAAGGAATCTTTAAAATAAAATTTAGATTACCAAGAATGGATTCAAATTTAGCACTATATACCATCCAAACCATGAAAATCATTTCAGATGAGTAAATCAGTTGATAAAAAAAGTTTTGAGGTAAATAAAAATCAATGTATCTATTATAGATCGGATCACAAGCTCCATACAAACCCGCTATATTCATTGATGCAGGTGTTCATGCAAGAGAATGGATTGCACCTTCAGTAGCCCTTTACATCGTCAGCAAGGTTAACCTTTCATTTAAAGGAATGAGTTCGTTGCAAAACGATAAGCTTTTTGAAAGGAAAGATCGAACTTACATACTGATATTTCTAGCTTGTAACGGAATATGCAAAAGATTCCGGTCTAACGGATATGGTAGACAAATTCGACTGGTATATTGTTCCAGTGGCGAATCCAGATGGATATGAATATAGCATGACTACTGTATGTAAATTTTTCAAAAACATTTTTAAGCTATATTAGTTTAAAAAATAATTTTTTATTTCAATTTACAGTGAATTTAGGTCTACTTTGTCTTTTTTATTGTCCTGTTTTTTATTTTTTTAAATAATTTTTGTTGCAATTCAAAAAATGTGCACATTTTATTGGAACTAGAAATTTTGAATCTATAATTTCTGAGGATGAATTATAATATATCCCAATAGAATTGTGAATTAAAGAACAGCCTTCAAATTATTGAGGGTAAAATGAAATATTATGTAGATAGAAATGGATTGATTATCTTAAGAAGCGAAGTTATTGAAAAAAAAATCTTTGAAATATTTTTTGGAGGAAAAATGAAAGATTCCAGTTTTAAAATAATACTTTTGATTTCCCTAACTTGGCCAGCTTTCCTTTTTTGTAGTTAGACAATTCAAGGCACATAAAATATCAGAAAAATTATATGGCCAAATAGTTTTATATTACACTAATTGGTCTACATAATACATTTTTATTATAGCGTTCAGTTTTCAAAAACAAAAAGACATTGGCTAATAAACAAAATAAAGAAAAAATTTATCTGCTATTTTACCATAAAGAAATTTCAATAAATAAACAAAGCAATATGAATAAGTAGGAACATATTAGCCATATGGTAAATATTTTTCGTTGATCATCTTGATATTAAAGATCTGAAAAATATTATCTTGAAAAAACAATACTACTGGTTTCCATATTTGAAAACGAGATTTGAACAAGTTAAGGTGAAGTTTAAGGTAGTCCAGGACAAAAAAGATACCATGATCGAGATCGAGGGAAATCCCTCGATTCGTCTACTTCTCCGGCATCACATTCTAGGACCGATTATGGAGAAAGACACGATCAAGGAATGTTACAGTTAACAAATGGTGCGTTGGTGCTGATGCGAACAGAAATTGGGGTTATCGATGGGGCGGTTAGTTCCATTGTTCATAAGACATGAACTTTCAAAGTAATAAACTTCATAATTTAATTTTGAACAATTTCTCGTCGATTCAATTCCTTAGATGACCCACTTTTTTATAATATCTTTTATCATGCGCTAATTTTCATATTATAATTTATTCTGATTTAAAAAATTTGGATCCTTTACAGAAGTAGAAGCAAATCGTAGCCCATGCTCAAATATCTATCCCGGTTCAGCAGCATTTAGTGAAGCAGAAACAGCAGGTATTCGAGATTTTATCACTTCTCAGACTCTTGATCTCAAGATTTATGTTAGTTTCCATAGCTATGGACAGTTATTCCTCGCGCCGTGGGGTTATACCAATGATAAACCGAACAATTATTATGATCAGGTGAGTTCTTGGTAAAAATTAAATCTGATTTTTGGTTTTGTTTTTTTAGTCCTGTTTTATTAAATTAGGCTTTGTCTGTCTATTTCAAAGCGTATAAACTACTTTAGCTTCTCAAATAACCTAACAGAACAGCAATGATGCAAACTAACTTGCTACAAACGTTGAATGTTTAGTAAAGTAAGTACATATATGTTTTGTTTACAAGCTGTTGATTGTAGAAGCAGGCAGCAAGCCTGGCAGTAGAGGCTATTCGAAAGAGAACTGGTGCAAAGTATAACTATGGTACTATTTCTGAACTAATGTGTTAGTTCTCTTATATATTTCTAAGCTTTTTAAGGTTACTTACCTAACAATACTAACTTTATTATAACTTTTAAAACAAAAAAGCATGTAGAAAAGTCACTGTACAATAAATTGAGACAAAAATTTATAGACATTTGCAAAAAACTTCACAATTCCTCAGCAATCTTGGAATACAAAAAAATTACTGCTTAAAATTAATATTTCAAATTCTAAATTTCTATCGATAAATTGAAATGAATATAGATCCAGCATCAGGAACAAGTATCGATTATATGCAAGACAAAGGTATACCTTATATCTACGGTATCGAATTGAGGCCTGAAGATACAGATAGCAACTTCGGTTTTACCATTCCAGCACGATTTATTGAACCTACCGGTTGGTTTAATATTAACAGTTGACTTAATCGACCTAATCAATTAGTAAGAATAAGTGAGGATTACACCGCACAAATAAACTACCCAGTATTTAGATATATATTAAAATATATATTTTTTTAAGATATATATATATATAGTTTTTTAAGATATTTTTTTAAGTTTCGAGAAGCTTAAAAAATATATATTTTAAGCAGTTTCGGACACATTACAAATAATAAACCACAATTTTCAAGAGAAGCGAAAAGTAGTTAGATTTGCAATGATTTAATTTTTAATAATATTACTTTACCTGAACAAGAAAAATCTAAGCACTAATTGATGTCAGGCTACCTTACAATTTTATAGAATTTCAAGCACCCATGCTGTCAGTTATTTCCAAAAAGTCACAGCATGATTATCGATTAGAAATATCAAATTACAAAAAAAGTACCATTACTCGTCCTAACATCTTAGAAATCAATTATTTCCAGGTGAAGAGATGATATCAGCACTACGAACAATGACAGATTATGTAAATCAAAAAATAAATTAATTTCGTTTCACTTCTGAATCATCCCGGAACATTATTTGCTGCCACAAATTCAAGAATCTTAAAACGAATAAGGCTATATTGAATTTAATTTTTTACGACGCAAATCCATTGTGTCCCCTTGGTCATAGTTTCATTACTTGTTGCAATTCTAGCTAACTTGAGAAGTTTCTAAGAATAGTAATAATTATTAAGTTATACTTTGTTTCAGATTATCAAAGCTGTAAATGAATGTGTCATCATTAGGTGGATACAATTAATATGAATGAGTAGGTAAGCAATTTGGCTCCTGATAATGTCTATCTTAGCATACATTGGTGATAACCTAAAGTCGGCAAAAGCAAAGTAATTTCTAAACCTTCCATCCAATTTCTCAAAAAATTATAAATAAATGCATATAATCTCAAATTTCGATTTGAAACAAGATGTGAGAATTGTATTCACTCTGCCTTACATCATCATTCGTTTTTATTCATATAATATTTCGTCTGCTATATTGTGATCGACGTAAGCTTTAATTAAACAATATCGATAATTCGATGTACCCTGCGATACTGATGTTATTTGTCACCTGCTTAATTAATCAATTAATCGAATCTGTGGAAAATTTGTTTCAGTAAAAGTATTCCAATTTTATCCAATCAAATGCATCCTTCATTCTAACAAAAAACATAGTACTCGTGACATGTTCACGGCTAGAAAGATTCTGCTGTTACACATTGGAGAATACACATTTGGCATATTTTCGCACAATTTTCAAATAATTCTATATCAAAACATTACCACATGAAAAAGCACAACATAAAATTGGTATAAAAATACATTTAGCAGGCTATGAATTATACTTCTTCAAAATTTTTGGGAAAATGAAATTTAAACAAGATTAGTTCCTTCCTATATTCAATATTCGAAAAGCAAAAAGAATCAAGAAAGAATCCGAAACTTCTTCCGATATCAGCCAGTGATAGTATTGATACCAATCAAAAATATTTTTAAGAAAGAATTCCGGGGTATACATGTAGTAAATTGCAGTCTCACCTAGAAAAAATGCATTAAATACATTAAGCATACAAAGCGTTGAGAATTGTAACACAAGTGAGCAAGCCTTTTAAAAGGAAAGATTAAAATGATAAGAGAAATGACGTGAATAAGCATTATTGCATTAATAGGCATATAAGAAAATACAGTATTTAAACACATCACAAATACATATACAGCTTGTCTCAATAGTAATATCAAAATAAAAACCGGTAACTAATGCCATTCAATGCAGAAAAATGTGATCCTAAATTTTCCATTCAAAAATACTGAAAATGCAGTAAAATTTAGAAGCAATTTTGCTTCTAAACTTTCGATTTCAAAAAGCAGTTTGCTAATTTAAGGTTCTTTTCGAAGATAAATTTAACTGAAAAATGTGTTAGTTTCATGCATATGCTAATTTATCCAGTCATAATATATGTTCCGCTGAATGTAATACATACAGGGTAAATGCTAAATTGCAAATCAATTGCTATTGTAATTTTCAGTAACGAGAACATTGTAAAGCCAACCTTTATAATTAATGATAGAATGATTTATATTCAAAATGCATGTTTAAGAGAGAATTTTTTAAACCTCATAAAAAAACAATACGATGAATTACAATGGTTCATTGTAAGAAATTTTAATTTGGCAGGAAACCCGTAATATAATGGATAAAACATATGCAATATTGAGAAAATAGGACGTAGAAAAAAATCTGAACATGCTTAAAATCATCAACCAAACTGTTAGCATTTGTATAGCAAATATTTTTTCATATTGTTTGGCAACCTCAGTTCCCGTACTCGACAAATACGTTCTTTTCCTAGATATGTTCGAATTGATCGTCGGCATAATTCCAAAAGCGTCAACGGTTCAGCTGTAAACAAATAAAATAATTACAACAACTGATGTTTTTCCTGTTTTTCTTCTTGGAGAAGAAAACAGAAAAGAGACTTCAAATAATCCCACACTCCTAGCAAATGAAACCGGAGAAACTAAGAGTTGAAAAAGAGTTTTCCATTAAAAGCAGTACAGGCAAAAATCCTCGAAGTTGAGCCATCCAATTACTACAAAGTGTCGAAATAAATTAATTGCATTGAGCGTGCCTATATGTGATTTTCTAAATTCCAAAGACATCCTTAAAAGCCAACTAATTTATTTGAATTCTGATCAATTCCATGTCAAGTCACTGCCTATATTTAAAAAAAAAAACTCAGTGCCTAAAAGTCCAAATTTGAAATTTCAATGAACATTAAAGCAATACAACAAAACATATTAGTTTTTTCCAAACTTCTGCCGTTAATGTCAATGAAAATTCACAACATGTTTGATATTATCGAAAACAAACAAAAATATGAGGACCGATGATGCATAAAAACGATAGGAACACATCAACAGTTTTCCCAACAGCAATGTCTGTACGAAATTAAAACGATATTTAAAATTTTAGGTTATTTAATATTCCAACAAGGTGTTTTTAAGCCCCATGCATTTTGAACACCGGAAATATCATTAATACCAAAATATGAGACATCACAATTAGCAAGATACTAATATCAAAAAAAAGGAGCTTTAAAAGGGTGAATAAGATTCATAAACACTTTGCTAATGCTAGAAACCTTCCATACAATAGAAAACACTTGCAGTCTCAGTCAAACTCCATATCAATGGAAGTTTCTTACATGATAATCGTGAAGCATGACTAAAATTTTTTTAAATCATTAACTTTCAGCTCTTCAATTTTTCCATAAAATTAAGATACCGAAAACTCCATAGAAAACTTACGATCAAGTCCTCCGAGATATTTAATCGTAATTTCACAGTGACCCCAAACAGCGGAAACGATTGGATATAATTCTCGACCCTTCAATCCCGTGAATGCTACACCATAATAATCAGCATCAGAAGCAAAGGCCATATATCCTTCGTCCATATCAAGAATACAATAGAACTGATCAGGTGCCAGATGATTCTCATCGCGTAATATACATTTGGGATATGTCCAACCATTTGTATTCTTTGAATCATGATAACACTTATTGCGTACTAAAAAATGCTCGTGATATCCATTACAGTTTCAAACTTGATAGTCTCAAATTGAACGAAAACTATGAAGATATATTATCCGGTAAGTTACTTGCTTATTGCAGATAGACAACCAGTATTAAAGCTTTTAGGTTTGATACAAATAGCACTAGAATAAATTATGAATTATGATTCCTCCAAATCAGTTTAATCCCTACGAAAATGTTAGGATTACACGGAGTTTTAGAATTTATCAAGAAAACAACTATGAAGATGGAGTAAATAACAAAGCTGATTCTGACATTAAGGAAAACTTTTCGTTGACAAAATAAGCAGAGCCATTTATAGTTGAACTTACAATTGATTAATCATAACAACAAGTTTACGTTCTTTAAGTCTTCCTCGTATATATAAATTGAAAGTTATAACAGTATACAAAGAGATAAGACGAGATGAATAGAACAAAAACTAACTTAGATCCCATCCATATGATTCACTGTTCGAACCAATAAGTGAAGTATAACCAACAGCATGTAATGATGCCGCTTTCGTTGCTACACCAACTGAAGCATGAGTTCCTCGTTGCCTTTGAGGCCATTTAATTTGCCAAACATGAAAACCTTTCGAGAAACCAATCTTGAAAAAGAAAAATTAAGATTAAAAACAAAAAATCAGCAAAGTTTACTATTTGAACTTAATATAAGAAAATACGTTTTAAAATTGTTAATGAAAGTGGATTTACAACTATCACCCAAAAAGATTGAGTTTGTAAAGTATTTTTTACTATCAAAAATTCTTTGATCGAAAATGCTTCCAAGTCAAACACCAGCCAATAATTAGGCCGTAATCCAGATTTGGATAAATGCACCTGACATTTTACCAGATGTCGGAAATATTTCTGTAATGGTAATTCTCTGCTAACCAATAAAAGGAACGGAATAACCCTTCCCTTCGTAATTCAGACTGCTCTGAAGTAACTTTTTCCTTTGCTTTGAACAATACTGTTAGTTTATAGTTCTACTCGGTGTCAGTTTATAGTGATCCATTCATAATAAGAAATGTTGATCAACTACATTGATTCCGAAACTTTGTAGAATTAAGAGATTTTAATATTCGAAAAGGTTTATCAAAAAACAAAATCTAATGTAACTTGTGCATGTTTAATTATTCAATTCTCTTATCCAACTATGCTTCAAATCATCAACAAATAGGAGATATGGGTATTGTACAATTATTTCAACTAAAAAATTGGTGAAGTCTAAACGGAAAGAAAAAATGGGTCAGCCGACACATGGCTGTACTTTCCGGATTTTATAAATCGCTTAATTCACCTTGGCACGAATAGAGTCGGTGGATTGAGCAACGGGATGTCTGTGGAATGTCAATCGATCATCATCCTTAACAAAAATATTCAGCGAGCGATCATCTGGATTCCATGCATATGCTTCCATTACTTCAAGTGGCGGTGGTGAAGAACTGATTATTAGGTCAAAGCGACTTGGACGGAACATATCCTCATAACAAGAGCTCTATAAAAAAAGAGCCAGGAAATTTGATTTACAAATCATTGATTTAAAATTTCGTTAATTTACACAGTTATGATAACCTGCAAATGCGGACGCCGAACCAAAACTCGATTTAATATTTTATACGAGTACTTAGTTGGGTATGCATTAAACTAAAGTGTGTAAAGTATCAAATCTCTCTACATTAAAGTACAAAAATAAACCATAGGATTAGCATTTGACTGAATGCGTGGCCGTGAACCATTCAACTCTACCACCATAGTTGTAGTATGTGATGTAGAGCTTGAAGCATTGTTTAAGCTTCGAACAGCTAGATTTTGTTCACGTGAAGTACGATGGGAACGAGTGAAAAGATGCTGTCGCCGTAAACTGCTGCTGTTGCTGTTACCAGTTTCATCAATTTCGGTAACAGCATTGCTAACCCGCTCTTCAATCACACTGGATCCAGCTTGTGTTTCACGTGAAGGACGGAAAACTCTACGGGTTGCGATGTTTTGACGAATGGCTAGCTGCTGTGTAGCTGATAGTACCATTGCATTGCTACCACCAATGATAGCATCATCATAGGGTAGTCCGGTTAATGACGGCACATCTGAAGTGAAAAAAAACTATCCCAAAGAAAACATCAATTTTTAGAAAATTATGCCTACTTACTTGAGATCAAGAATGATTTAAGCCTTGCTGATGCTGATCTTTATATGGCAAATCATTCCAGAAGTATTAGTTTTCTTTTCAATCATTAAATCGCCAAAACTTTTAGAGTGAGATTTGAGCAAAAAACGTTGTGTTTAACAGTTGATAGTGATCAATGATAAACTTCGGAGAAGAATGAAGAATTTACAGAAGAATGAAGAGTTTACAAGAATTTACAATATTAGGATAACTTCAAGATTGAGTAGTATGTCGAAAAGAGAAAAGGTTCTACGACTTAAGCTTTCAAGAAAAGGACGTCATGGAAGTTCTCTTTCTAGAAGCTTCATGATATCTAAATTTTCAGAGACCTAATGCCATCAGTGACTGAAAAAAAACCAGTATGCTACACAAAGACATATGAAATAAAAAAAGTGCATATGGCAATATCGACAAACATGCAGAATACCAATTTACTTTTAACGTTTCACATACTAATTGATTACTACTACGATTATTATACACTTCAACATTATCATGGAAATTATCAATACGAATATTTATGTTATATAAAAAAGTTGTTAAAGGTGATATTTATGCATAATGTGAAGTGATGAAAATGAACGATATTATATTTACTACCACGTTTGTCATCCCTCTTTCATTTCTAGTTTTTGAAACTTTTGAAGTTCTGCTATTTTTTTAGTCTTGAAAATAGTAATTAATAATTTTTAGATGTATGCCATACTGATATATTTGCGATGTAATACTGCATAATATATATATATATTGGCGACTGGAAAGAGATGCAAACGGGATGAAGAATCCATGCATGAAAATCCACGGGTCGACTGTACATGTTGATGTACATATACGTAAGTTAAATAAATGTGTCCGAGATGCGTTCCAATATAATACTTGATAAGATTTGGGTAAAAGAATAATTCATATATTCATGGAAAACATTCTGTTTTACACAACTTATTACGGATTTCATATGTTCGAAATGAAAATTGGTAAAAGTGATTAAGAAATAAATCGGAAAGAATTCTATTAAAGCGATCAATCAAAACAAAATTATTTTCACTACAAAAATGACCTTTGACATTTAAATTTCATCTGGTAAATTATTAGACAATATACAGCGAATGGCAAGGAAAATAAAGATCGGAAGGATTGAGAAAGGCTTACGAAATGATTAAAGGAAGTAATCTCCTTTAAAACAAGAGTAGTAAGATAAGATAAAGAATGGAAAAGTATGTTATCTCCAGATAAACGGGTTTTCCGAATGAAGTATGGAAAGAAATGAGACCTGAATAAGGATCTATCACGTTCATTATTCTTCCCATATTCTAATTCCAGTGTCTTTCAATCTTACCACTTCGCTACAGCATTCATTCTTTCTTTAATGAAATGATCATAAGAATCACTTAGGTCGGGAAATTCAAATACTTAACATTTAATGACCGGAAACTCTCAGGTAAACTACTGATTTTATATCAAGCCTTCCGTAAACAACTATTTAAAACCATTATCGCTGATGTAAACCTGAAAAAGAATAATGATTTCAAGAACAATCACATAATGACCTGACCGGATCCCACTTTGTAATTAAAACTTAATGGAATAAAGCAATATCTTTTTAACATGAGAAAAATGCTTAAATCTTAGGAATACTTCATAATTTCACTTGTATCCTTGAAGTAAGAAAGACTTTTTACCAAAGAAAAACCGCGACATTCTTTAACAATCTTTTCATGGCTCTCCAGTCCAAATGCAGAAGAAAAGAAAACTGAATTAGAAAATTCACAAATCTCGAATACCTTTACAAATCCCTGCTTGAAGCACTTCATTTCTGCCAGTTTGAGAGCTTTCAGATAAATGTTGAAAATGCTGAAGTGAATGCATGATGCTAATTAAAAGCGGAATTTAGGGAAAGATTGAAAAATGAGCACTAGAAAGTGGATAACGACTCGCAAATATTAATTATATACTAAAAAAGTGTAGCTGAATTTATTCAGGTCAAAAAACTGAAAACAGAAATAAAAATTCAAAAAAGAATGCACATATTTTGCCGAAATATACGAATTTCAAACTCTTATCACAGAAACTGGTTTTATGGAAAAAATAAAGAAAATGCAACAAATAGTTTTGATTTAGTATGTCTAACATTTTCAAGAATATTATCATATTTTCTATTATCTAAGTGTTTAAATTCATAATTGATGTCATTCTCGGAATGACATGCAATGACACCGATAGTCTAAATATAAGTCTAAATAATCTAAAATAATCTAAAATCTAATATAATATAATAAAATCTAATATAATCTAAAATAAATCTAAATGTCACTCAAACAGTCCGGGAGAGAAATATGCCGGAAAGGATGTTTGCCGAAAATGACAAGAAATGGGCAAAAATTTCAATAACCAATCAAATTCTTTTAGTTTCAAGCATATTCATTCTTTAAGCTCATTAAAAACAAACTTTCTATTAAAGTTTTCTCATGGATTTTTTTGAAGGGTCATATATCCGCCGAAGGAAATACAGAACTTGCAAAACGAGTTAAACATAAAGTAACTTTATATTAGTTCAAAATCAAAAAAAAATTTATTTTTGAGCTCTTTTTCAATCATATTAAAATGATTTTAAAAAGAGATTGACCTATTCTTTGGTAATCCCTGCTTTCCGAAAAATTTAAGCTATACCTATTGTACTTCTGTAGTTTTCTTCGGGTGGTCCTGGGAAACATGATATGCCTCATTTGGTACTAACATCAAATTTAATGATGTTTATAAGTGTTAATATCAGTATCGGCACCAATGTGGTCAGACTAATTTGATTTTCAGGGAAAAAACGCATTCGGATGATCGATTTTTAAAAAATACACTGTTTCTCTTAAAAACCAACAAAAGTCAACAAGATGAATATAGTTCTCGAATTTGAAATCATACAAATACTCTAGTGTATGGATATGAATGTTTACCTGAATTCACAGTATGTTAGTCGACACATATCTAAGCATGAGATGTAGCAGATGAAAAGTGAAAGATCAAATCATGAAAAAAAGAATAGCAAAGTAAGCTAGGAGATCAAGAAAGCAGCTTGTTTCAAAGACAGCTTCAAGATTTTTTTTCTAATTCAACCAGTTTCAACCAATGTTCTTAATTCCTCATATAAATGCCGCTTTACTTATTATTCTCATGGTTTTTTGTACATTAATCAAACAATGAATGATTTAGGAGCTTCAATTACCACGCCTTTTGCATATAGCATTAATTCCCGAAAAGAAACTCGGAAAAAAATCAACTATGCTTACAGCATGTCAGATTCTTTAAAACGCTTTAACTCGCTTGCTTATAATGTCCCAGAGAGAAAAATGAAAAATTGAAAACAAAGGTTAAGGAAATTAACTATACGATTAGAAAACGCTTTAAAAGAGAAAACTGTTGAAATCTGTGCATGAACCACCGTTTCATTTGATCAGCTAAGCAAATGTTCTGCCATAGTAGTAATATAATCGGAAGAAATAAACTTATACCTTGTCTGGAGGATTTAATTAATTTAATATTCAAAAAGAAATATATTATTTGTTGACAAAAGATCGATGATTATGCAAAGCGGAAGGATTCTCTCATTGGAAACATTTCCAAACAAAGAAACTCTTGTGCATCCGATACCACTGAAAAACGAATGATAATACTGGTTTTGGCAGTTATAAAACAATTTCAATAGCATCAAAACTAACATCTGATGAAGTTGCCTTTATCAGTAATAACTGCACAATGGAAAGCAAATTAACTATCAAAGATATAAGAAATTCAGCAAATTTGATGTCATCGGCGAATCGTTCATAACCATGAGTTTGGCGGATTTTGTCATTCTCAGATTCGATAACTTCTTTCTTCTCGAGAATTAAAATTTTTGCCATAAGAATAAAATTGGGATTGTAAAACGCGGTTCCGTACAGCGGCCCTTATTAAGTCTACTAAGTTAATTCAAAGCGAAATGACTTTGCTGCTTACATTTCCAAAGAAACCGTTTCTGAAAATCTCACCTCAACTTATGGTATTGTCTTCAACAGGACCAAACTGCGCTTGAATCACATAGTGAACATTTTGCATAACCTACCTTAATAATGGACAAAAACTTTACTTTTTATTTTACAAATAATATTCCTGTTCCTCTCAGCGGCATAAATGCATGTAACAAAAGATGATTAAATGGTCAGGTAAACTGAATGATTAAAAGAACAATGTTTTCTGATGTGTTTTTTCGATTTCAGTGGTCACTTGGGTATTCTTTGCCAATTTCTTTCATGAAAAAATTCCGACACAGGCAAATTACTAACTTGTTACTCAGAACTATATCATCCCGAAAAAAATTCCAAAAAATAGAAAAATATAATCAACAATCCAGTTTTTGGAGAAAATCGATCTGGAGAGACAGAACAATAATAGAAACCATATAACTACCATCCTATCATTATGCTGTTATATACTCCAAACCTGTTTCAATGTTACATTTTAGGTTTGGCCTTTGCGTAAAGACAAAAATTCAAAATACTGTTATTTTTTCTATGCAAAAATATTTTGACTGCTTTTTTTAGCATAAAGAAATTGTTTCTTGCTGTAATAAAAAATTTTTATTTAATAAAGAATTTTTCGTCATCATTATAACAGAAATTTACTTTTCACTTAATTTCTATCTTATGAAAGCCATTTCTATTTGATTATAGAATTTTTACTAAAATTTCAAAATTTTTAACAGAAGAATATTTCATTTTCTAGTTTCACCTAAACTAATTCTGAAAACAGACTTCGAAACAATAGTTCTTTTCAAATACCCCATTTTTTACAACACTTTAAAAATGCTATTAATTGCTACAACAAAATTCTGCAATTTCTTGCATAAAATGCAATGTTTTCAAATGAAATCAAAATTTTATTTTTAGCTATAGATAATCAATCATTTTCTGGCATAACTTTTCTTATTATCAAGCAAGAATAATCGGAAAAGAAACACCACAATGAGCACGAAGATTTAAGTCTTTTCTTTCAGCTTAATATTGGCTTTGATCACCCCTGGGATTTGTAACACCAAATATTGATCCATCCTATAAACAAATTTCAGCATGCACCTCTTAAATAACTTTTTCGAAATATTTCAGTTCTCCCGACTCCTCTTCTCCTTAATATTCAAAAAAACTATGTTCCGTTCAAAAAAAATTGAACAAAATGTTGGATTCGAAGGATATTCGGTCAAAAATATCCTTCGTGTAAATGGAAAGCACGAGTTATTGTACACTAGAAATGAATTCTATAATAATCCTTCCCTTTAATTTTAGCTCAAAAATTAAAACGAAAAATAGTCGATTGCATGGCACTGATTGAATCGAATGCATGACTAAATGAAGAACTGCACGTATGATTTAAATTACTGGTTTTATGTTTGTCTCTACCTTTTGCAAAAAGAGGTCAATGGCAGCGTAAAATAATCCGTTGTAGGACTGAAAAGTACAATGATAAAGAGGGAAATTAGAACCTAAAAATGACAAACTAAAAAAGAAACAAAGCAATAAAAACTTCATCAAAAAAAAATTCGTTTTGCCAATATGTTGTCAAAGTCTATATTCTATTCAGAATATTGGCAATAACCTCGTCATTCGGACGCTACACATTACAGTAAAATAAATCTCCTTAGTAGTAAGAAAATTAAAATATTTTGATGAATGAATTTTATGGAATCACACAAATCATTTAGATGACTAACGAGAACAAAATCAATGCCATAACCGAAAAAACAATTAATAAAACCAACGATTTTCAATGATCAATTTTTGTAACCATAGAATTACAATTAATAAAGTAATTTTATTCCAGAGATAAAATTTTAATCCTCTCTCCAAAATTTAAGAATTAAATGTTACATTTTCAAGTAAATGAAGCAGAATTAAATTACACAAACATTATTTTGTTTCCAAAATTGATGGTACATTCACCATCAATGAATATACTATTTAACTAAATTTTGAAGAATATAAAATCGAAATAAAATAACGAATTTGATGTGAACTTACCCTTATAAACTGGACTATCACCCTGCGTTTGAGCAGACAAACGATGACCCATCGCTGCTGATTTTTCTCCGTCCTGAAATTACAATATCCTCGGAGAGATAAGCCATCTTTCCTTCGTGCAACATATATCCATAAAGCGCAAGCTGTCCTTCCTTCTTAAAATCATATCTTATACTCTGGAAAATACGAGCTAACACTACCCTCGGACACCCCGTATCCCCAAACACATACGTATTATGAAAACATCTTCGCCTCACTACCACCCGGCCAAGAAAATCAGAAAATTGCCCACCCCTACGTGTGACCGAATTTTCGGCCGCTTCGTCGGACGAACTCTATAGCTTTGTGAGTGGTATATGTGGGGAATGTCGAGGGCTCTCACTACAGTACGGGAATTGTTTCTGGAGGTGTATTGATGAGCATCTTTATTGATCTAAATCTCTGACGATAAAGATATCATTCAGGTTTTGCGAATCAGATACTGCCCATTCAAAAGTTTCTCTGACTCCTCGAAATGTACTAGTTAGAGGATGACATCTCCTTTGAAAAATTAGTAAACCAGTGGAAAAAGTATTAGAAGGAGGAGGTTTTAAAATTGAAGAAAGTAATTTTTCAAAGAAAGTCAAGTTGAATCGCTATTTGATACAGGTATTTTTCCTGTAAAAGAAGGAATGACAGATATTGAAGGGTGTGTCTGTCTGTCTGCCAATATTGTCTATATTGAACAATATTCTCAAAATTTTAGAATTTAGGAAGGGCGCTGCATATCCAATGATTGGAGAAGTCATATTATCGATTGTTTTCTGGATCATCTGAAGACATCCAAACGAGATAGTGAGACTAGGCTTTCTAGGAGAGCTCTACAGTCCCTTTTTCATTCATTTTTATGATCGTTAATCTTGCATTGTGTTTTTGAGAAAAAAACTAACTTAACTAATTTTGATAAATTAGATGACTGGCTGTCTGTAAAAGAATTTAAAGAATTAAGCATTACACAACTCCAAATTTTCACTTACTCCGGATTTATAAACGAACAACAACATTAACAAGTTAAGGTAGGATTCATCATCCTACGAAATGAGGTTATTTCCACTTCATCCTGTTTTATTATTGCAAAAATCAGTGCTGTATATGAATAGTAATTACGTAACTTTTCTGACGTTGTTACTACAAGTAAACAAAGGCTAATTAAATAGCTAGTTTCAGCTGTGGTTAAGTAGATTGCAAGTTCTCAAATTGGAGTCTCCGTATTATTCGTTCTGAACCGATCAAATGGCAGTAATACTTGCTACAAAACATTTCCTTTCGATGAAGAACATAAGTCTATATCACTGAAAGTACCATATATTTCTTGTTCATTTTGTGAAAATTTACGAAAACTTTCAGTTTACTATTATCTGATTATATCTTTTATTTTTGTGAGAAAAAGATATATTTAATAACATTGTGGCCTTTATAACTCTTTGAAGAGTAAAGTGGAATAAGTAGGTGCTAATTTATATTCATGGTTTTGAATTTTTAATTTCATACTTGCTTTCGGAAGAAAATTGGAGAATTAGAACTAGTAAGATATATTTTAAGGATTTGATAGCATGAAAGTTCTCAAAAAAAAAAAAAATTGGGTGAACTCTACTTTTTCTGTGGATGAATTTATTAAGTGAATTATTTGCACGTGTCAGATGGCCGAAAAGTTTTTTCATTTCTGAGTTTGTCTCATAATTTTTTGGTTCTTTAATAGACATAGCTTATGATTTTCTCAGACGTATCCGAAGATGAAAAGCATAAAATCTAAATTGAGCTTAAAAGCTTAATCAACCAAACAAATAGAACAACAAAATGAAGAGAGAAATAGAAGCTAAAAAAGATAGGACATTTGTTTTCAATATAGTTTTTAAAAATGATAATTGTAAAAATAAAAAATGATTCGGTTTCGAAATAAAGAAATGATGTTTAATAACTGATGGAGACAGAATAAAGCTGTTATAAGGATGGGAATTTGAGAGGAAAAGTGAAGAAGCAAGAAGGAAAAAAGGAAATGGAGAGCGAAAAAATAAGAGAATTCTCTATAAAAGAATTCATTTTATTTTATAGATGCAAATAGCATCACTTCACTTAGCCTCCTTCTGTCAACTTAAATGCCTATGCAATGCTATAAGCCTATAAAACACTTCCCACATACATATACACATATGCTAATAAGCTAAGCTTAAATGCCTGCAATGCTCTTTGGGAATTTTTAAAATAGTTTGATTATTGATCGTCTAATTAGAATTTAATCTCTGACTGGATTAATTGGATATATTAAATGAAATCAGTCAACTTCGCGATCAGCATATATAAACTTTCTTCAGAACATCTATGCATAATATATCAGTTGTGAAGCAGTTTGAGATAAACTGTACCAAATAATGTAAGAACATTAAAAAAGATTTAATGAACACGCATTGGCTCATTAAACCATTGTTAATGTTTTAACACTTGTGAAACTCTAAAACAAAACAGCACAATCTAAAGTAACATTTGAATGAATGTATCGAATTAATGAATGGAATAATACTCAATCATTTACAAAGAATTGTTTTTATATAAGCAAATATGCCAAAATCGGTTAAATTGAAACAGAAGATACGAAATGAAATGGAAATGATTAGATAAATATGGTTCAAGATGTGTTCGAAATCACTAGCTCGAAAAGAAAATAGCAACAAAGAAGATCGCTATATAGAGTTGAATTAACAATTTTGAAATTAAAGCATCAAAATGAGTTATTAGAGGAATAGCAGGAAAATTTCGATCAATGGGTCAACAGTGATATCAATTATTTTATCAAAATTAATGGAAAAAAAGAATATAATATGCTCATGAGGAAGAAGCATTTCAGCAAATTTATTCCAAAATTTGGTTTGAATTTTATAATCCATCCACAATACAAAATATATGAACAGATTTATTGGGAAATTATAAATGGACAGGAATTATTGACTTCTTTCATCAAAGGATTAATTATTCGAAAAGTATCTTCATTGAATTGATATTCGAAGTATATATAGCCTGAAGGACTTCCTTCAGCATTCATATTCCTATTATAAATGAGACTGAATTCAAAAGCGCTCTCACGACTTATAAACTTTAACAGTAAAAAGTATGAAAATCAAAAATCACAAACCATAAATTGATTTCCTATTTCGCTTGATTTGATTTATAGAAAAAAAAGAACGAATAAACTTGGCTCAATGATAACAAGAAAAGAAGAAAAAGAAAAAATTTCTTACAAAGAAATTTTCAGCTTGCAAAGCAGGATTGTTTTTATTTATACTTTTAGATCGGTGATCTCAAAGCTTTCAAATTAAAAATTATCTTACAATTAGAAAACAAACCTTTTGTTGATCAAATGTGTTATATTGATAAAGCACGGAATAAATTGGAAAAACAACCGATAAAAGGATGATGAATTATTATCATTGATTGCATGCAATGCAAAGAATGCATTGCAACTTTCATGGCCTATACAACAACGATTGAAAACGATTGTAACGACCATATCGATTCCATTTTATCGAACAAACGTTTGTATCACAGTTGTTACGATAAATAAAAGGCAAGAAAAGGCTAATGATCGGTAATGAAAAATCAAAATAATGAACGCAACAACTGTAAAGATGAAGAAATTGCTAAAATATCAGGCGCAAAGACCAATCCCAAAACCGCATTCGCCAGCAAAAAAATTGTAAGACCCAGACAACGTCACTGAGATGGGAAAATCCCCGGTGAAGCGCTTTTTGAAAAGACATGTAACTGCTCCATCACTTGTTAAATGTCCAGTAATGACTGATCCATATTTCGGTATTTTTCTCTGAAATTTGCAATTACTGTTTGTGAAACAACTATAGCTTTATTTGCATTAAAAAATTTTTTTTGGTGAAAGATTTCAATTTATGTCCCAAAATTTTCATTAGAATATCTTATGGTGAAGTAATTTTTAATTCTTAAAACTCAAAATGCATTAGAATAAACGCATATTTATAAATTAAAATTCTATTTTCAATCGGTACAAGATTGTCTCCAAACATTAAACATAATCTGTTTTCCAACAGCAGATTTATGAGTGAAAAAATCGGTAGTTACATTTATATAAAACGGAAGAATTCGAATAAGAATGTAATTAAGTAGACAATTTCAAAAATGCATCGAAGTCTTACTCTGACAGCTATGGTGCCTGTTAATTTCTTGAGATTTACCGAACCTGCTATGTCAACAGCACATGCTAAATATTTGTCGATATTTCGGAAATATGAAAAATGATATCCGTTACTTTTACAGAAATCAAAACATGCTGTGTAAGCCGATCCTTTATACCTGAAAGCGATCCATTTCACGCAATAAAAAATTATTAAAAAAGCCGGAAATTCCTGCTAAATGAAGGATCGGATAATACTGAAGAGAACAAAAATTCATAAAATTTCATTGTAAAATACTCTAGATTGCATGAGGAGATAGTGCTAGAGAAATTAACTAAAAAGAGATTTACAAGATTCGAAATGAAGCATCCGAAAGCTTTATAGACTTTTGCGCCTTCAATTAATTTATTGGGAAAAAGGATAGAATCCTCGCAGAAATCAATTAATTCTTATTGCTTTTTGTGCAGCTCGATTTGAATTGTTGTTCTGTCATCCAAAATATTCATTTTAAAACAAACTGTGCGTAGTAAGTGATATCAAATAATTTCTGATTGGGTTCCGGTAGCGCAAAATAACGAAACGTTAATTGTGAACCAAGCGCTAGCTTTTGTGTTATACTTCGCAAATAACTGGTCGAATAGATTGTATCTGGATACGATGGCCAACCGGTATATTTAAAGGCTAAAGTTCCTGTACGACCATAATATTCCAGCTCTACATCAGCTTTTGGTATATTATCTAAATATGGGCATGATAATTTTCTGAATTTAATATATGATGATCTATATCTAAAAAAGCAATTTCACACTTTTTCCAAGAATTTCCATTCCTTCTGCTATCAACACTCACTCGATATAATCCGATTATTGTAGTCATATCTGCACCTTACGTAGCTTTTAATGTATTCAACATTTCTTATGATATATTCTAAGCAGAACAAAAAGACTACAAAATGATACAAATGAAGCAAAGCATTATTTTATTTTATAGTTGCTTTGTACAAAAATTCCACTAATACTTCCCAACTGTTATGATAACATTGTTCTTTATTATCAGCAATCCTAGAAGATAAAACTTCATTCCTTAATTCGTATCCGTCAAATCTTTATATTTCTGTCATCTGAACAATAAATGATAAATTTAAAATGATCAAATTTTGGAAAAAGAATTGCTTGAAATGAGATTATTACTTCTCGATAAAATGTTATTAATATCCAATGATTTTTGCTCCACATCATTCTTCCACACAGAATATTTTAGAGGATTATAAAATTTTTCATGCAAGCAACCAGCCTTGTGGAGAGCACGCCACCGACATGTACAGGAAATCGTCGAGTGCCTGTGAAATGCTTATCGAAGGCCATGGGACAATAAAATTGGTGACAGCTTCAACCAGAATGCTATGTTCACCAAGTCGTGTCCGTCTTGTCGTAATGTACTTCGTGATTAGTTCACTATCTATTTGTGCTATTCCTACTCTTATTTTATTGTTCAACTGAAAAAAAGTGTCTCACAAAGTGTAAAAAAATTAACGAAATTAAAAAATTCTTTTTTCAAATTCTAAGAAACATAAAAACTAAAACAGACCATGTCTTGAACTTGCATGAATTTTAAGGAGACATGGCCTCGACCCGTAAAGGAGTTTCAAATTTTTGGTTCGAAACTTCTAGAATTGTAGTAATTAAATTCTCTCTCATCCACCCATATAAACAAGATACTCTAAGATAATAGCATTAATTTGATCAAGTCTTTAGCATTAACTTTATGAATATATTAGACAGATATTTAACAGATCCTTATTATACTATTAAATAGATTCTTATTATTTATTATGCTAAGACAAACGAGGATTACTGATCTTTTTTCCTGAATTAGCAGAACTGACCGTTGGCTATTAGTGAAACAGAATAGAGTTCTGATCATTTATTACAATAGAGTACTGTAATACCTTACAAAATCACATAATAACATAAATTTTGAAGTGAAATAGAGAGAAGAAATGAGAATTATATTACCTTAATGCTGGATGATGGGATAAATTTATTCAGCGTAAAGCGTACACCTGTAAAGCCATTCTCAATGCAAGTTAAACAATCCTTATGGAAATTACTTAGCGTCCCGGGATTTAGTGGTACCGTTTCCATCACATGCACTTCTCGTGATATATTTGGCATGTATTTGTGGGATATTCGTGGCAGTCCATAATGTAGCGATTGTTGTTTGTCATTCCGATTGATTGAATTCACCACCATTATGCTTAACATATTTATTCATTGATTTGTAATATTATTCAAGAATTTTATTACAAATCTCTCAAGTACTTAATTGCAATTCTTTAACTATTAATAATTATCCCTGGTAAGAAGCAGGATAATCGATTTGCCGAAATCTCCGTAAGACAACCCATTTAATCTTGTCATTTAATTCTCTTTGAAAATTTATTAGACAATAACCCCATCACAACAGCTCCAAGACCGTCATAGGACTGCATCTTTTGAACATTACAATGCTGATATATTTTAAGAAAATCAAGTTAGCGCCAAAAAGACCCACAAGCCAAGGCGCCACAACTTTTTCTCTTCATGCTACTTTCTTTTCTTTCATCACAAGATTGAGACATGTTTTTACTCCAGTAAAAAACGGAGCAAATTCAGTTTACTATGGATCGATTGGCTGTAATGTTTCCAAATCATTTCATTTTACGAACACTCTCGAAAACAGTGAATAAAACCCAATAGCGACAAATTTGATAGGTCTTAAACTGAATATTTTCCTAGAACAAAATGCATGCACTAGAAATTTCCTAAGATAAAAATCGGTAAATAATCTTGAGACCAATCACATTTGCCATATAGAATATAACTAACTGATTATGTCACTGATTCCTCTAAATTTCAGTTCTCAATCTCGATGCAAATACTCATTCTGCCAGTGCGATTCATAGGATTGCAAAGGCACTTGACCTCTCTTTATCTTTTAACAAAGATGATCAAAATTTGTAGTGCGATTTAAACAACAACGTGCAATTAGAGCTTTTACCATCAAGAAGAGAAAACATTGCAATTCTAAAATTCATCCAAGCCCAGTGAATTAAAAACTCAATCAATCCACCAACTACAGATTTCATTTTTGAGTAACATTCAAAATAAACGGACTCATCCCGATAAATTCTTATGTTTTTGACGAAATGTGAAAAAAATCTAACTTCTTGAAAAATATGAATATCTGAATAATCTTTCAAATTCTAAAACAGGAAGAAAATTAGAATATAGGTTGCACGGCATTTAGAAAAGTTCTTTTTTTGCAGTAATGAATAAAGATCATAACAAGAACAAATGAATGGAGAGCGAATGAAGAAAAAAAAACAAATATTATATCAGAAAGCAAACAACAACATAATAGCTAGAAATATATAGAAATATGTTATAAAAAAGATTCAACACGAAGTTGACTAAGCATAAGGAGGAACATCACTTCAAATACAATATAAAGCCCAAGCAGGAATGTGTCCATTAAGCGCGATATAAAGATTAGAATGATGTCAACAAATTCAAAACGCTATTTGCGTTTCATGAAAAGGTCAATATATTGCAACAGTTAATAAACAAAGTTCTCCATAAATAAACTATCAATCCAAAACAAGTATGCCTTCAAAACTGGCACAAGAATCAACGAATAAAGATCACAAAAACAAAAATTGAAACCACCGTGAAAACCCCTTACCATACCAAAAATTTGCTAGAAAAAATCAGTTTTATCAAATTCAACACGAGAGCAAAAACTGATAAGCTGAAGTTCACACCTGAACTACAAATAGCAAGATTTTGAAAAAATAAAACTATATCAGCAATTTTTGGAGGCCTTCAATATGCTGTAAAAAAAACACCTGGAAAGGCAACTTGACCACAACTAATGGGTTAGTTAGATCTAGAGCATTGCTGTTAAACATAGCATCTGAAATAAACAAAACAAAAAGCTTCATCTAATTACGAAGATAAACATATTGATGTCATCTGGACAGTGTTAATTAAATAAGTGAGGCCAAAATGGCCAAGTTCATTGCAAAATTCCAAACGACATAACAATTTCAGGTACATCAATTACCATTTGAGCTTCAAATAATCAGTTGCGTACCAATTAACCGATTATAAGACCAATGCCAAACTTCCCCTGCCCCTTCATATGGTTGAGCATTCCGGATATGGCCAATGTGAATGGCAGATTTCTAGAAAGTTTTTTCTCAAACACGGCTCCAACTGACCAATCGGTATTCACTGACGCTCTCATTATTACACCTTCGTCTGGGATCTCAGCCTGAAAACAGGTTTAGTAGATACCCTTAGCAACAGATTCGCTGCATAAAATAAAACGCAATCCTTTTAATGACAGTGCCTTTGAGTTTCACAATGTAAGCAAGCCTCAGCTAAAAAGTTAAAAAGTTAAGAAACAGATTATTTTTCACAAAAATGAACACAGCCTAATCTTTCAAAAATTGCAACAAAGTTTCAAGAGTAAATTCAATAGAATGCACTATAATTATTGATCAGGACTTTATATATATATATATATATATATATATTGAGAGGACAAGTATGCAACTGTTTAATCAGATATTTGCTCAACTATCTGTCTAATTTTTCCCTGAAAAAAACTTATACATACTATCTACGCTGATAACCTATTCACCTGATAACCAATAGTTGTAACTGCCTCTCCAGATCGTGTCGAACTTTCGAATTCGACACCAAATGAAATATTTTCACGTTGTTTATGGTAATAACATAAATGAAGGGCATCAAAACTGAACATTCCACTTGCAATAAAATTTTTACCCGTATACCTGCAACTTGCAAAATTATTCGAAAAAAATTCCAGATATAAAAAGGATACTGGGAATTATGGCGAACCTGTACCTGAACAAAAATAACAATAAGGCCTCAATGAAATAGACTTATTCAATAAGATCAATACAAGCATCAAATAAACATCATAGCCCCAATGCTAAAACTAGAAGATATGCAACATGGAGCCAAATATGCAACATGGTCTGAGTCCTGAACAATGAAAGAAAATATAAAAAGCAAACAAAAAAAAGCAATATGAAAAAGTAATCCAACCTTGCCTGATAGTTTACAACTGAAAGTTGCCTTCCAGGAATGGGAATTCCATATTGATGGATGAATTCGACACCTAGATCCAGTTTGTTGGTTATGCGACGCAGATACTGTGCAACAATAACTCCAGAATCATTGATGATATCAATATTGGCACATGTCAGTCCCAGTGTTGTAAGACGACCACGATATTCAATTCCCCCTTGAGTTGTTGCCAACTTATTCCCTGTAAAATTTTGACTCTTAAAAAATAAAATTGCACGGTACAATTTTTTGAAGTCCTGTTCAAAATAGCCATAAATAAAATACCAAAAGAGTAGAAAAATAAATTTCGTGCAGATTCGAGAGTGCATGGAAAAATAAGGAAAAGAAATGTACTTCTTACTTTTAACAACCTTTCAATTTAACATTTGTGAACTTAAAAACAAGTCATATTAATGGTAACAATTATCATGAAATAAGTTCACTTCCCTTGTTCGTTAAAAATTAGGAAAACATCAATCGAAAACTACTGTCAACCAATTTTTTAACACTACACAATGTACATTAAAATTTGCATGGAGCGATAAGATGGCGAACGTATACTACGATAGAAGTGAAATACATGGTGCAGTACAATCCAAAAAAGGAACACTCTGAAATGCTACTCACCTTGAGTTTGAGCTTGCATTTTCACTCTCCACCGATCGCCAAATTGATGTAAAAATGTCGCAGAAGTGTTACCAGAAATATCGGTGTCTGCCAAAAACACCGGAAAATTTTCACCTTCTTGTTGCGTTGTCTTAGTTCCAACATAGGTAGCACCAAAACGATATCCCGTATTTTGCGGTGATACACTTAACGTATGAGTCACCTGTATATTACTTGCTAATGATTAATATATGGTTATCGGAAGAATAATGTATGGTTATAATATATGGTTATGGTTTCTTCCTATGATGACGTGTAAAAAACTAAATTAGCCTTCATTCCCAGAAAGCTTATGACTACTGAGGAGTGTCTTTCATATAAAATTTTCACTAGGAAAGAATAACCTGAAAATGTGAGGACATTGCTTTCGTAAGCATCATCCTTGCTCCATCAAAACACATCGGGAATATTTCGCGACACTTTCGATGTATTTCCTCCAACGATCCAGGATTACTGCTGGTTGTGACTGGAGAAAATACACGAGCTGAGGTAGCATTTTTCGCCCGACTATCAACAAGACCACCTGCCTGTGTGCTATCCGCAGGAGCATCTGCTGATTTAAATGTCGACATATAGTTGCTCCTTCAATTTTGATTGATTTCAACAGCTATAAGTTCTGTTATTATCAAACAGTACACAAAATAAAGTACTATCAGCCCCATTATTAATCTTCATGACGTGCAAAATATCTAGAGCTAACTTTAATGAATCATTGAACTGTTCCATACTGCAATTAATTGATTTTTCTATCCAAAATCAATTAATAGAAGTGCAGAGTGGTTCACGCGCAAAATTCGTAAATATTTTTCGACAATAGTGTTCACAAGTGTCTTCCTATAAATACTCTTCGTGCTTGTATTACCTACAGTAACAGGATACGAAACACTAGAACAGTTTTTTGAACTTTTTAAAATAAATTAAGAATATGTGAAAATGATCAACTGAGTCCTTAAAAGTTAACATAAGAATAATAATAATTTCTGCCCACCAAATATTAGACAGATTATAAAAAAAATCAGAATTTTTTCTTCAAAAAAAGGACTCAGTATAATAAAATAATGAATAAAAGTCTCTGAAAGAAAAAATGTTTAACTTCAAATTTTCGAGGAGAACAAACATACTTCCCCAACAGATAACGATTTTGAATGAATCTCGAAAACTTCAGCAAATGTTAAAAATTCAAATATGTGGAAAAAATTGTAAGAAATATGAATTTTATTGCAATTTTCATTAATTTCAAAAAAAAAGATGCTACTTTTCCTGCACAGTTTCCTTTAGTTTTTCTAGCCAAATGAAATTTGACTTCAAAGAGAAACATTCTATTCTAAGACAAATATTCTACAAAGGCAAAGAGAAGAGGTCAAGAATAAACCGATCATGGTGAGATTTGGTCGAAAATTCCCATCCTTTGTCAATATTTTGTAAGGTTCCCCCTAAACAGTTCAGACTAACCTTACTGTCCTGTTAGTAATAAACTTCATCCCAGAAACCCAACGTGTAGCAAATTCTCCCGGAACCTTTTAGGTTGGTTTGTCTGGAATAGTACGGACGATATGCAAACTGTTACCCCACCTATCCAGAATTCTACGCTAGTAATTCATTTAGTGAAGGAATATTGGAGAAATGGGAATCTTAAGAATTAAAAGGGAGATTAAAATTGAAAGCTCAAGAGTCAAATGGAAAATCAAAAGTAGATATCAAGGCTAATCTTAAATTACCTACGTGTAACTTTTCACTTTTTAGAGAGAAAAAATTTGCTTACGAAAAAATGGAAATTTTAAAGATAGAAGTTTTCTTTGATTGGTGATTATTTTAGGGACACACTTAACAATAATTTCAATTTAATTTCTATTACACTTCCTTTTAGGAAGTGTTTACGAAACGTGTCATCAACTGTTTCTACTTACTTGATAGTGACGCCGTCTTATAGAAATCTTGTGTGTACTTTTTTCTCCTCTTTGACATTGTAGGCCTACAATATATTTGACCAACCTTGTCTTCGTTAATATCCTTTTCTATTTCGAAAAATTTCATTTTTGCCTCAGTTCCATCATCCTGTCGTGTTATCGACTGATGTTTATTCTTAATTTTACAGTCTTTTTCTCATTGGACTGAAAATCAATCAATCACTTTAACATAACTTTTACAACACTCATTTCTATCGATGATCCTACAGAGCAAAATGGAATGCACTTACCGTGACGTATTCAATTCCGGTCATAACATTTTTCTTGACGCACCAGCATTATTACATCTTTCCAGGAAATCCTTCATCCACTCGAGATTGTTTCTTTAAAATTTGCATTATAAATGTTTCAAAGCAAAATTTGGCTTCGTATAAGAATGCCTAATTCATTTTTTCACGCTTCTATTCTTAAATGGAAATTATAACTCACAGATTTGAGCCATTTCTGTAGTGAATAAGTCACCATTGGCACTTCAACTTTCATAATGAAATATAATCGGTTTTGCCCAAATTTTTACGGGTCTCTTGACTAGCCTAAATACATACAGCATTTTTTCGGCTTACGAACGATTCAACGTTTTCGCAGTTCTCGGGATCTTTCATCAAGTAATAAATTCAATAATTTCTAGTTTTCTGTGACGATGATGGAATAGGAAAAACAAATGATAAAGGAACCTCATGATAAAGGAAGCTCTTTCCAGATTTTTAGACTTTCTCTACCACATTTGCTCTTCTGTTCATTTTCTGTCTAAAGCAAAGCACTATCGCTTCATCAACAATTCTTGATCATTTTGACCGTCCATCTCCTTTTGGAGCCAACCAAATGATAAATATGTGCTGGAACATCCACTTCATGTTCTCATCCTTATTTTCTTTGTCTATTCAACCTTCACTAAAGAGTTCAACGTTTTTACATATATTGCTCATACCAAAGATATTTTTTTTGCAAAAATTTGGGCCAAACTTTACTGTTGTTAGCTAATTTTATAATATTAAATAGCGAAGAACAATCTAACTTTTCTAGCGTTTGCAGCTATTCGATATGTTCTGTTAGACTATTTTTAATCTTAAAATCATAAGTTATATCTCAGCTTAAAGCTAAATCTTAATACTATTTTGCTACATACCAGAAAGTTGCTATTCAATTATGCTATTTATATTTTAATATTATTTTCATAGCAAAATAAATAGAGCCATGAATTATGATTGCATGATTACTTCATTAAAATTTAATGAAAGAATATAATATTTCAGTAAAATTAATAATACTCGAAATACAATGTCTTCATGTCTTACTGATAGGAGGAAGTAATTTAATGTTATGAATTTTGGCTGAAAGAATATTTCTATAGAATGAATTTTTGAAGCTTGACGACGATGAAATAGTGAATTTCTCAGAATTTGTTCACAGCATACTTGTTGTGAATAAATTCTGAGGAACACACTGAATAAATTCTCAATTATAGCTTTCCTCAATTCATCACTTTAAAAATTATAGTCTTAGGAAACAAATGTTGATCTTTGCAATTCATAATCCGTTCTGCAATGTCTCCTTTCTTTCCTCAATCTCTTACTCATTTGTTCAAGTCGTTTCTTACCTTTCTTTCAAGTTAAATTCTTATCCACTTGATAATTAATGAAATCTCATTTAAGATTCACTAATGAAGATTTTCTAGTCACTGCTTCCATGTTTGCAATTTGGTGGGTCCTTTTTACTCCCTTGTCTGTAAATGTCATCCTTTATGATGGTATCTCACTCTTCCTGGCTATCCTTATCTTCCAGGTAACCTTGAAAGTTAAGAGATTTTCAAGAAAAAACATTGAATTCGATGTTTCCAACAGTAAAGCATGCAAACTGCAACATTTTCAAATGCCTATGCACTCTCACAAAATCTTCATATATAATTTCTCAAGATATTTTGATCAGCTAATTTTAGATTATTAATCATAGTCCTGAGGTTCGAGATTCTTGCATACTCTCTACAAAACCAAATTGACTTTCCATCGGTAGACTTGCAAGGTTTCAATAATTTTAGAAATCTAGAATTTATTCCATTTTCAGGATAATTATACCTGTCATTTACGAATGAAAACTGCAAGGTTTGATTGTGTATCAGTTTATGGTAACCGGTTCATTATTTTAATGATTGATACAAGCAAAACCACAACTCTTCGAAATTGTACTTTCGATTTTCTTCAAATTCTAGTTTTAGGAACTCAAATCATAATTAATATTTTCTAAATTTCCATTTAACACAGGCAGAATAAAAAAAATTGGAATGCCAGTTTATAACTTACATTTTAATATCATTTCATGGAGATTAATAGTACAAACTTGAATAAAAAGAAACATCATATTCGACATCCTATTAAATATTAAGATGCTATTAACCAGTGCTACTAATTTCACTATAAAGTACAGAATTTCACTTGTTTCATTGCCTTTCATGACAAACAATGTTATATATCGATGATTAAAATTTATTTATTATAATCACGTTTTTAACATTTATTAAAATCTAACATAGTAACGTTTGGCACATTTCGCTGTATGATTTCGATTGTGAATTATAAATTATATTCGTTAAAAATGCTGTCCCCCGCAAAGTTTTTGTAAAATATTGAAAAATATAGCATATCATATCATTAAGACAGTTACTGATACTTAATTCGTGAGAAAAAATAAAGAAATGTATTCATTGAGTACAGTTTTTATTACACTCGCATAACAACATTATGTTTAAATTGAGTATCTCGCTAAGAATTAAATTGAACTTATGAAATAAAAATGAAAAAATGAAAACTGAAATTAATCAAAAGAGATTATCTAACATCGAATTGAGACCAATGAAATTACTGTGAAAATCTAACCAGTGAAATCTACCTTGTCACCTGACACAGAACGTTTGTAGGCTTCTTTTGCTTTATTCAAGTATAACTTTGCTTTAACAGAATCACGCTCGATTCCATCACCTAGGCTATATAACCTGAAGAGAAAGAAACTAATTTAATAATTTTCGAACAACATGTAATTCTGGAAGTTCGGAAAACTGCTCAAATAGAAAGAAACATAATTAAAATTAATCCAAATCTTACTGAGATAACAAGTGACTAGGACCGTGATGCTCACAAAAGATACTGAAGTTATGAATTTATTACTGGAAATTCAATTGTAAACATAATCAAAATTAACCTGGAAACATTTCCGCAGGATTGAAAGCAACCAAAATCACAGGCACGGATACCATATTTGATGGCCAAATCGATATTTCGCGGAAGTTCTCCCAAATATGAACTACGTTTCTGGAATGAGTAAGTCGGTTTACAAAATTCAAAATTACCTATATTTTATTCAGTCCACTAATTATTAATACTCTATAATGATATTAGCATCAAATTTACAGCAACTAGTAGCAGATTGGTAATAATAACAAGTCCATTTATTTTATCCAAAAGAGTCTCAATTATATTCAAGAAAAATTTGCACGTTATCAAATAAATAGAGATCATAAATGTTTTGATGAAAAATATTGTCTTACAGAGCACATCATCAAAGGGTTAGAAACCTATATCCATTAAGAACTTATGAAAGTAATAATTTTACTAAGAGAATAACAAGCAAAAGTCTGGTTAAGAAATAAGGACGGAATTAATCTGTCTTCATTAATTAAACTTCTAATTTAATGCATTCTCTTTATATAAAAATTATAGCAACTGAATATCATGCTAAGTAAAATAAAGTAAAAAGTGTCAGTTCTAAATCCATTAAAAAGAAAAAAACATTGCACTTGTAGTCATAACTTATAACCAATCAAAGTTTGCTTCTTATATTAAATCCCTTCGTAGAGAATATGAAATCCTAACATTTTCAATACAAAATTCTTGTCAAACAATAGTGCTGAAATATGAAACTTACAGCCTTTGTTCCACCCAATGTAACAAATTCAGCATCACGTCCAATATACCAAGTACTTAACAACCAACACGCTTCCACATCTTCCAACTCACATGCTCTAAAATATTTCCAATTTGTTATGAAATATAGTAAGAAATGGGACAAATTTTAAACTGTGATATTACAATCGGCACATTTTACAAAACATGTTTTTACCAACAGAAAAAGAATAAAATCATGTCATTTGTGTTTTTATGGCTCCAAATTTATTAATCCTTTCCAAAACATTAGTTGTATGAGAATTTTCACAAAGCCCATACTTCTAATTGAATCTTAATTTCGAAGAGACGAATTAGTAGAAAGATTACTTTTTCATATACTTCTCGGCCAGCTCCGAATTCGGCTCTCTGTCTTTCTCACCATTCCAATATACTAGTGATAAAAAACGACATCCTTCTGGCATATTAGCTTCACATGACCTTTCCAACGGTTCTATCATCTTCTTTCGGCTGGGTTCACATTCTGAAATAAGATAAACAAGTATAACTAGACTGCTATTGAAACAAAGTATTTGATTTGCTAGTAACAAATATAAACAGTGAATAAAATGATAAAATACAGAATTTTAATTTGTATTCTGCAGATTAAAAATAGAAGATTTATACGAATTACTTGAGATAGATTTCATATGAAGGATTGTATATTAAACAATTAAAATAATGATGCCAGCTGTAACAATGTTATCGATGAATCTTTCCACGAATTAATAAAATATAATTGATTTCTTAAGTGAACATATATTTCGATTACCTAATTAACGAATCATTTTCTTATAATAATTTTCGCAGATGATCTCAATATATTCTTAAAATCTCAATATATTCTTACTTATCAATAAGATCAATTATCACTTGAAAAAAGACACAGAAACATATATATTTCAAAGGACATGGAAATATATCATGATTAGGAATCGACATACCGAACGAACAATCGAAGATTTTCATATTTTAAAAAAAGTTTTCAGCAATATTAACCGGTCACACATATGGAGGACTTTCAACTCTTCTTTTCACTATCGATTCCTAATCACTTTCACTTTTTCCATATTTTTTGGCTTGTCAAATAAGAGATAACGAATTAAAATTATCATTTCGAAACTCGACTTTAAAAGAAATTAATTACATTGTTCGTGAACTTTTCTGGTTAATCAATAGTAGTAAGGTTCCATCAAAATTAAGTGCTTGAATAGCATTAAAGATGATCCACTTTTCACCCATATTCAGAAAATATAGTTATTTTTAAAGTTTTTCACCAAATTAAAACAATCCAAAAATAATTATCAATAGTTTGAACGCTAAAGTTGTCGAGATATGAAACATATGATAAGTGTTTGAATATTCCAACAATGCTACGCTTCATTTTAATCATCAGCTACTTTAACTTATGCAACTTATGTTTATCAATGCTACTAAGCTGATGAATTTATTATAAAAGACGAATAAATTCATAACAAACATTGGGCAAAAAAAAATGTTTGGGCATTTTAGTAAACAAGTCAAAAATAAAGAAAATATTTGTGTACGTTATTGGTTAAAATAAAATATTGAAGATGAATTTAATTTTTAATTCAAATAATGCTCAAAAAAAACCTCACGTTTTATTTTAGGAATAATTATATACCGCTTATGCCAAGCCATAATCAGCTTAGAAAATTATAGTAATTTGTATTTAATGTCGCTAAATTTCAATATATATTCATTGTTACCATGAATTTTGCTCACTTTTCCCCTCCAGATAAGAATTACTTTAATGAATGCTAACCTCTTCCAGCTAGAAGGTACATAGCGTATTTAAAACAACTTCTCGGAAATTTCTTTTCCTCACAATTAGTTTTAAATGTATTATATGCAGCTTTGAAATTTTGTTCGATTGCTTCCATGTATTCCCCCAATAATTGACACATTTCAGGTCGTTTTTCCTAAAAATACATGAAAAGTAATGGAAGATGTGTAGATAAATAGTTCAAAATTAACTCTTAAATTCTGAAGATACTGAAGCTAATTTCCATTGCCTTTAAAAGAACAGAGCTGCTAAAAAGCATAACGGAGAATTTATGAATTTTGGAAATTAAGGATAAGATTCTGAAGCATTCCTTCTCGCCTACAATAACTACTTAATTCTCTAACAACATTAATTTAACCAATCACTCAGCTAACTTTAGTATTATTTTGAGCTACAAATTGGATGCACATGGAACCTCATAACATCCAAATCTATATTCGATACCGATATTTTTGACATATTCTCGACGTTCTGCTTGCTCTCTTTCGAAATCTTCTTCGCTTGCATCTTCATCAAACATCTACACAAAATCAAATAGACAACAAATAACAAAACGAATCATGATTCATGCATATCATTATTATTTCTTAACTAATTACCTCACTAATTTAATTAACATTATTCGCTATCAACATTTTGTTCGGACATCTGTGCAAAGTAAGAAGAGTTGGGCTTGGTGTAAGGCCTTTGTTGAATTACGTAAACATTAATCTCAGAAGTAATAATACAAGATGAGATAAAAAGGGAAGTGGAATACAAAATCATATCTTGAGAAAAAATATTTAATATTGGTTAAAACCCTATCTGAACTCCATGATAAATAAATCTTCAAAATACTTTACGAGCTAATACGCGCAGTATTACCATAATCATTGTAGACTATACTCGCTATTGTAAAGAGATATTTGCTTAGAGACAGGAAGAATTACGCTTATCAAAGTATATTACGTAACAAATGCTTGGAAATTTATAGATGTCGTATCTCAATTTGTTTTTAGAAAAACCTTTCGGAAAGAACTCGATAAAGACAATTCATTATGTTAAAGCATCTCATTACTAGTTTCTTGGTTTTACGTAGTATTCTGTGAAAAATAATTCAACTTGAGGGATTAAATTCTATCACGCTCAGATTCCCTGTCATAAAATTTATGTGACCAATACGACAGAAAAAAAGCGCCAGCATGTGGATTAATTGAGAAATGGACTACATGATATTAGGTAAGCGATACGTGCGTCCACACTGATGAACCTCAGTTTAATAAAATACTATGGAACACTTTGAAAAACGAAATTCCGCCTAATGAACTTTTGAACAATCAACATAATGCAATACAGCACGGATCAATTCCTTATCAAAATAAATAGTAGATTCAGAATAAACTTTAAAAAATACGAAACAAAAGTAAAGATATCCATTGGGATAATGAAATTCTTTACAGCGACAAACATGAGACGTTATTCATTCAAGTGAGAAAACCGCGATTTAAAAGTTTTCCTCTCTAAACTGAGAAAAAAGCAAGGCCTTACAGAAGAAAAACAATTTACTGAAATATATTCATAACTAACAATACTTCTCCTCCTTGCTAAACTATACATATTAATTCTCACAAAATTTAAAGGAAAATTCTTTGTTTCATCTGCTTTTGCAGCTATTGGAAATCTCATGATGAGATAAGTAAATCAAAATTCTTATTCACGGAGATGCAGCAAAAAGATAAGCCAAAGGGCGATATCATTTATCAGTGAACGAAAAAAAAAACATAAAAAGCGTACTACACTTTCAACAATGCTGTCTGATGCAGTACACATAGCCAAAACAATTCACTACTCCCATAAATAAAAGGCTAACGATATATTTTTTTCATCAATGTAAGTTTAGCATAGAGTCTTAGTGTAAAAAGCAGAGATTTTAATAACGAGAACTGCAGAAGTTACCACCATGATCTTGAAACAAATATTATTGAAAAAAATGAAATTTATTACCCGGGGAAAAAGAAAACAACTGAAGCAGTTTTTTAGGGAAAATAGATATTTTCACAAGACAACGTAAGAAAGCAAAAAAAAATCAGGTACAACTTCCACATCATTTAAAGAAAAGTATTTCACTTTCATTCCAAAAATCGCAGCCTGTCGTATATGCAGCAATATTAATATTCATATATACGGAAAACTTTCAAGGTCCGCGACTTTCTTCGCCTTGATGCTCCAGTGCATCAAGTTCCGCCTACAATCATTCATAAATTACGAAATTCAGCGTTCTACAATATATCTGCTATAACAGATAATCTCATTTTCTTGTTACATATCTCTGAAACTCTATAAAAGTGGTCAATTAAACAAACACAATTAAGGAAGCTCAAACACAACAGATTTAGCTAGAATGTAACTCTTTAGGTAGTATTATTTCCGATTCTACGATAATCCATAGGGTCCAGATTTAATAAGATTTAAACAGGCATAAGCGGCATATGTCAAACTGAAAACAATCGTTGATATTTGGATTTCCTCTTAAAAATACGATTTTCTCTGAACCAATTCATATCATTCTAATTTCCAAAAAGCAGTACCGCTGCTTCATCCATGCGAGCTAGTATGTAATTAGCAGCAAGATCTTCATTTTTATCGCAAGCAAAATACGCTTCGATAACCAGCTGCTCCGGGAAACCCATGGATTTTAGCTGAAAAGAAAAAAGCATCAACCAACTATAACTGACAACAAGATTCATTTCTGGCAGAAGGAGAGCTTGTCCCTGAGAACTTACTCAGGATTTAAAAAAAGTCATTTTCTCAGCTTATGAATAAAAAAGGCAAAAGAAAATTACCCGATTAATTGCGTCTCGTTCAGCTTCAGTAACATGAATGGCAACTTGGCGCTGTTCTCCAGTGAGGGGTGCTCCACCACCACCACCAACACCTACACCACCACCGCCGCCGCCACCGCCAACGCCACCACCACTTCCAACAGAACCACTATTTAACAGGTTGACGAACTCTTCCTGGAGTAATATCTGATAATGTTAAATTACCATAAAAGTTACTACATATGATAACTTTACAATACGTTATATGTACACATCAGCACTATGACTAAAACGTAAAAGAAATAACAAATGAGAGAGGATGCAAGCTGCACCAAATGAAGATCATAGAAGCTCTCCAATACATCCAGCGAAAATAAGCTTATGAAAAAAATAAGCTTATGAAAAACTAGACACGTTAATATTTTGCAATATCATGCATTCTGACAAATTTCAGGAAAGACTACAATAAGATTTCTGTAATAATAGTATGTAACACTACAAAATGCATATCGGAATCATCTGTCAAGTGAGAATATACTTCTTCCGTTCCTGATATAAGACAGATTCGCCACTAAGTGAAATCTAAAATTTTAAACAAGTACTTGATTATTTTGAATGGCCTCCATGAGTGCTGGATTCGACTGCGCTATTTGTTGAATAATTTGGGGAAGAATAGCAGGGTTCGACTGAACCAGTTCTCGAAGCTGCTCAAATTGCGGCAATTGACGCAAGAAATCAAGACCTAAACCTTGTACTCGTTCTCCTTCTTCATGTTCCGCTGATTCCTGTTGTCCTGTAGAAATGTTAATAAAAAATACAAGAAAATTGATGAAAAAGTGAGCGTGCCACCATGTTTTCCACTCTATTTTATTGCCTTCATTTTCCTACAGCACTTTTATATATCCTTTGCTTGCATAAATTACATTATTTTCCAAACAATTTTTTTTAACTTAAAAACACATGGCTTTAAATTATACTAAGAGTTAATACGTAAGATAAACCCACCTCCTAAATCTTCCTCTTCTGGTATTCCTGAACATAAATATTCAACAGCACGATCACCATTGAAAAATGACGCCCGCAGAGCTCGAATCACCTAAATCATTAAGCAATGCAGAGTAAATTACCACGGAAAAAGTTCGTGTATTTTGAAAATAACTAACTTTATCACGAGGATAGCCCATTGCCACAATTGCCTGAGCTGTTTCTTCTTGTTCAGGGGTTAGACCATCTGAAAAACATTCCTTTCTGAAGAAATAATTTAAAAGCCTGATATGAAGATTGCAAAGCTTCAAACTAGATGATAGGGACCATGATTCAAATTTAATATTAGCCACGACGGTCAGTGAATATCTGTCACCAACATTTTTCATAAGGCACTATTTGCAATGGATTCCGTAAATCTCACTTTAAAAAAATTTTGGCATTGAAAACAATAACAAACCACCCATACTCTATTAAGTGTGTGATTCAGCTGCTTAGCTTTACAGTGAGATTTACGGAATTCATTGGTTGAATATAAGTGCTAAAACTGTGTATTAACCTGGATTCTGCGGAGTCGCTGGACTGCTATTTGTCACAGAAGCTGGAGTTACTGCTGTAGCTTGTGCACCTATAGGTACTTGCAAATTTGAAGGCTGAGGGGTTGACTCGACAGAAACGGCTCCGACAGACTTTTTCTAAAATTTTTAAAGTAAGAGAAATTTGTGTCTCCTAAGCAATTCTGAAATTCATCAGAACATTTTATTTCTGTGATTACAAAAAATTGCTGTCAATTTAATCGATGTAATATTATACAAAATAAGTATAATACTAAACAGTATGATTATAAGCTCCACTTTTTTGTGGTGCAGATAACTGAATGACTTTATTACTACAAATTTAACCAAATCTTCAAGGAAGGATATGATTGTGTCCCTTATGGATACGATTCGTATTTCATTATTGATAATTTCATTAATTTGTAGAAAACAATTAAAGCACTCAAAATGTAAGTAATACTTACTCTTGTAATCATAATGACAACAAACTTTGAAGGATCAATCATCACTTCCTCAACTGTCTGGGCATCGTCAAGAACCTAAAAGTAGTTTAAGCTAAATCACTAGAAAAAATTGTAAAAAATTAATCCCTGATTACTACTAAATTTACAATACGAAAATGGATTCGTAAGCAAAAATGTAAGTAAAGGAAAGCCAATTTTCTTGAACTTACTTTCCCATTGTAGATGAGCTTTTGACATTCAGTGGGATATTCTGCTTCACCTTTCTCTTCTGCTATTTTCGCTTTCACCTCGCCAATCTAGGACAATAGTTTCCAATTAGAATAGATAAACATCCATACCTTAAGTCAGTTCTTTGGTAATTGTAAACAGTAAACTGCATAAGTAATTTAACGGAATGCAAAAAACTAAATAGATAAGACGTAATTTTTTCTCCACAAAAACCGAAAGAACTTTCTGTATTATATCTTCGATAATACTACGCCAAACCAGAAGTACACCTGAAATAACTTTCGCAATATTCCATCTTCACATCCTTTCTTTCAAAACAAATATTGAAACAGTAAAAACTATGAATTTGAGGAGAGAGCTACCGTTAAGTGAGGATCCAATTCGATTTCGAAGCTCACTTGCGCAATGGTCTTAAAAGTGACTAACATTACTGTTTTGGAACGACCCTGAAAGATAGCCAAGATTTTATAAACGGCAACCCAACTCTACACATCACGCTGTTGAAAGAAGTAATGTATGAGGCAATATTTAGCTAAATAAATGAACTTGCAAAAAATATATAAGCAGAAGAAACTAATAGCAGAAAACTGCAGTTAATATCTTAAATCATCACTACACCATATTTATATCCTCATATCATCAAAATATATTAACGAAATGTTGTAATTTTCTTTTACTCACTGAACTATATAAGAAAGAACCATCCAATAGCTAATAGCATCTTTAATATCCTCCTTAATTTGAATAATAACTACAATGTCATATATATTTCCTAAAGCTGCCGGATAATGAAGAATATGTTTTTCATAGATGGTGATTTAAATACATACTGATAGTGCTAAGCATAAAATGATTTTCCAGGTTTAAGCTATTTATTTTAATCCGCTCGATAATTGCACTACATACAAAGTTCCTTTTTAGGTCTGATACTACATTATCTCTCTTAATTTATTCAATCAATAGTCAACTCTTCAAATTTTCCCATTCATAAGTTTTATAAGTTTTGACTTCCAATTATTCTATAAGCTACTCCACAACAGTAGTGAACCAACCATATTTAGTTATATCCACATTACGCTATATACGCATTTCTTGAGAATGATAGAGATTAGTTGAAATCTCATTTTAATGTAAGCAAAATTGAACTGGAAAACAAAAAGAGTTAAGACGATCCTCTGTAATCGATTCAAGCATATAAGGCAGAGGACCACTCTTAGCACATGATGTTTCGTTATCCAGAATACCCCAATGTCTTCACCAAACAACAAGAAACACATCGCCCGAGGACAGAACCCCGTCCTCATAACAGTTCACGTAGGACAAATTAACTATGGCTATCCGCCGGATGGCTATTGGTTACTATGAAATTATAGAGTCCCGCAAGGGATGATAATTGATACGGTTGACATGAAATGATTCCTTCGTTGCTGTGAAATTTTCCTTCTGGAATTATAAATATTGGATTCCCATTTTGGAGATATACAATGTGAATAATCCTTTACAAATACTATTTCCTTGGAACATATAGTGAATGATTATTCCGAATTAGTCCATTGATAAGTTGACTAATTACCTTTCTACCAGAAAATTTATGGAATTCAACCAAAAAAATTAAATTTGCTTCTAATATCATCATTATATGAGATTATATTTCATATGAGAACTTCAAGAAGAAAGAAATGAATTCCATAATGAATAAAATCACGTCGTATTTCTCAATTGGCACTATTATTCATTTGATCGTAAAGTGTGCCATAAAAATGAATGCTTAATTTTTAACTTTTGATATAGCATTAATTATTTCTCTAAATTATCTTAATAAATTAAATTACCATCTATTTTTGAATTGATTTTCAAAATGCTAAATTGCTCCCGAGTTATTTATCAGTTCTTCATCTCTTAGGAATAATATAGAAACAAATGATCTGTTCCTTCAGATGTGTTTAATTTATAGAATGCTTTACGTAAAAAATTTCTTTATCAGTTTTTTCACGCCGTATATTAATCGGAGAAATCACTTGCTAACCTCTTTATTTTTCAGTTTTTAACTTTTTGTGTTTTTCGATACCTTCGGGAAGAGAAATTTGTTCAGGGAAAATTAATTAAAAAGAACGCAGGTAAGTGAAACTAAATAAAGAGTAAAAGAAGTGATAAATAGCAAACTGTACAAAAGAGTGCTTTTCTTTTGCATATTTTTTTTGATTCATTTCTTTTATCTCTTTAATTGTTGGGAATTCAGGGAAATTCCATACCTTAAAGGTATGTTAACATCTGCAATATACAAAATGGACGCAAACGATGCAAATTTGAAATTATACGAAACAAATTTTTCTTCAACGAATTTTAGTCTATAATAGTTCATCTTTTTGAAAATATATTTAGTCGGCACTTCTTCCAGAAGGTTTCTTTTTCCTCTCAACATTTACCGAAAGTGTAACTTTCCATTTAAAGTTTATTATTTTGATTTTGATTCACGTCAATTTTCATTTTTATTGTCCGTTAAATTGATGTGAACATGTTGTTCACACACTTTGGAAACTTCAGAATCAAACTTACCTCGATTTACGGTTTATCTATGAATAGCATTTTGTGCCCTGGAAAGTTTTCTTTATCCTCAACAAAGTAATTAATTGTATCTGTTTTTACTTATTGAAAAAGCTTTCCAAATATGTCGCACCTCTAATTTATTATTGTATTTATGCATATTAAACCATAATGAATAATGAATGAATCTTTTATTTTGCTTTACATTTTTGCAATTCCTACGACAAAAGCTGTAAGAAACAAAATTCGTAAAATGCCTGAAATTCTATCCGTTCTGGAAAATTTGCGTAGCTAAGCCAATTTGGATATTTTCATAGCTTTTCAATGTTTCTAATATCGATTGATCACATTAAAATTTGGTGAAAGAATTTAATAAAATTCCTACAGCAAAGCTTTCTCCTTCTGACCTTTATGAATAGTTGGACATCGGAATGTAAAATTGAATCAAAAAGAAGAGAAAATTTTTTGAAATGAAACGATATTTAAGGATTGAAGTCCTGCAGTATCAGATAGAAAATTTCAAACAAATTTAGCTTTCGTTCATGCCAAACAATTTCAGAAATTATAGCTGAACTGCTGCATTTAAGGTAAAGAAAAAAATTTATCATTTAAAAATGCTTGAAATATATTTGTATTAAAGCACTTTCATTTCGATTCAATTTTGAAACTCTTTTAGATAAATAGTTCTAACCATTTCTGATATATTTAATTATTTCATTTTTCTCACAGTTGAAAGTTCAGCTGGAAAGAACTTTAAAGAAGTGTCATAATATCAAGAAACGTGATAATTTCATTCGATTAATTCATTACATTCTAATGTCATTTTAATGCGATATCATTCGAATCGAAACAGGCGGAAATCAACCGAAATAAAATGGCTTTATTTTAATATTTTTGTTGTTGAGAGATTTTTTCATTAGAGCGAAAAAAATAATGAATGAAATTATTTCTAAATTAATGAAACATTCATTTCATTTCAGAAGTATAAAAGTGGAAAATTTTTTGGTTTAATTCTGATTTTAAAATGATTATAACATTAAAGACATTTTGCTAAACTACTTCCTCTCTCTCTCTCTCTCTCTCTCTCTCCTTCCTCTTCCCTTTTAGCAGTTATAAACGATAAGCTTACATATTAATAAGTTTTCCTCTCTCAACAAAACTTGTAAAAAATTTGTAAAAACAGTGTCTTAGATAATATTGTCAGAAGGAGAAAGCTTTGCTGTAGGAATTTTATTAAATTCTTTCACCAAATTTTAATGTGATCAATCGATATTAGAAACATTGAAAAGCTATGAAAATATCCAAATTGGCTTAGCTACGCAAATTTTCCAGAACGGATAGAATTTCAGGCATTTTACGAATTTTGTTTCTTACAGCTTTTGTCGTAGGAATTGCAAAAATGTAAAACAAAAAAAAAGATTCATTCATTACTCATTATGGTTTAATATGCATAAATATAATTATGACGTAAAGATGTGGCTATGTTTGAAATTTTTGTGTAACGATGTCCAACTATTCATAAAGGTAATATCAGAAGATCTTTTTACCGTATTTACTTGAGTCATAGAAGTATGGCGAATGACAGTAATGAATTGATAAGAAAATTTTATACATAATCAGTTTTATACAGCACAATTAAACCTTTCACTTTCATGAATGGTGGAATTGATTTTTTTTATAATGGAAGATAATCACTGTGAATAAAAATAAAGTGAATTAAGATGAAGATATGCTGAAGTTACTGAGCTAATTTTGATTTCTTATTTGTGACCATCTCATTATTTACTAGTAATCGAGTTCATGAGATAGTAGTAACTAAATAAATAGCCCATTCTTAATTCACATCACAACTGAAATAGGTAGTAATATATGTTATCCAAACTGTTGCCGCAGCGATATGCATAACATTTCATCTTAGTTTGTTCTGAAATGGATTATTTCAATCAATAAAGCGCAGATCAGTCAATATATTTCCATGAGATTAGACAATCAACTGTTTGTAACAACTTCTCGTATACATCTGATCGTTTGATGATTGAAGAGGATAAGTTGAAATTCTTCATCAGTTTGGGGCGGTGTTATTGGCAATGTAGGGCATCTCTGAGCAATATCCATCGGATCCTTACATTTATCGAATAAATTGTATGCACATCATTTCATTATTCATTATCGCGTTTGTTTACAATTTTTAATTCGAAATCACTCAATTTTGATTCCAATTTACTATTTGAAGAAAAAGAAAATAAGTTTTTTAAAATGAATTTTCCAATTGATTTATTTTTCTTCTGAAATTCAAAATTGAAATTAACATTTCCTTTAATCATCCGACGGTAGTGGAATTAGTTGAAATGGTGATTCCTTCCATTGTAAAGTTTATTAAAATAAATTGCAGCAGTAATATTTCTCTTTCTCAACCCATTGATGACCTTCCACGCAATACGCTCTTCAAAATGGGTTATCCACTCCAATGGTTGTTTCATTCCTTTATACGCATTATTCATAACATTGGTTCTTAACTTTTTCAACTGTTTCTAGCTATTCGTTCAATTTATTCTTGATAGTCTAAAGTGGAAACTACTCTTATAGTGTTAATTCTATATGACGAGGATTTCTTCTTATGGATTTGCTAGGGATCTTTCCTGATTGTATTCCGGAGCTCGTGCACACGCATGTGTTGCGTAATAGAGAGTCCGTTGTAACGAATTTTATTCGTTAACAATTACGTTACATAAAATATTAATCTATGCTAACAATATATATCGATAATTTCATATGACAAGGATTTCTTTTTATAGAAATATTATCGACGAAATCCGAATGATGGAGATGAAGCGGAAAAAACAGATGTTTTTGAAAATATGTAAAAGATTTGAATGAATGCGCTAAAGCCATACTGAGTGGACATTTGCTGACACTCTCCAAAACCTGTGTTGAATAAAGGGTTTAACTCCTTATATAGTGGACAGTGGATTACAACCAAGCGCATTACAGTGAATAAAGAGATATCCCATTGGATAATCTTTACTCTTAACATTATAGGAGTTCGCTTTTAACATTGTGAAAATTGCTTATTAGAGTGAATAATGATTGTCAGATTGGAAGACTCTGCAATAATCCCACATTGCGAATAGATTTCATCTTGAACGAAGAAAGTTAATTGACAAAGAGCTTACAACCATTTACCAGTGGAATACAAGTATGGCTGTCAAATTAGAAGATATTAACAATAAAATTGGGAGGACATTTAAACATATTAAGCTCATGTTTTTTTGTTAACAAACTGTAATATTCTAAGCAAAGTAGATAAGTTTAGCTACAAATGGAAGATGAGGTTTAGATAAATGATTTCTTATTTATTTTTTTTTTTGAAATTGAAACAATTTTATATTTGTTTAAGGAATATTGAAATAAGATAATGTTTAGTCTGATGGATTTCTTATAAATTTTATTTCAACATATTATAATTCGACTTTTTCGATACCACATGACTTTCATTGGATTCTGAATAAAGGAAGATTTCTGGCAGTGTAGACTTTAAATTTCATATAATTACGAAAAATAAATTTCATACAAACATATCCGTAAGGTTTCAACAATACAAGATTTCTAATTAATCGTTACTAAACAGTACAATTACTATGGATCTACGAATGGAAGGCTCGTACTCAGTAAAATAATTTTTTGTCGATTTAAATTACTGTTCATTGAAAAATCTTTGGCATCTTCTAACATAATATATCATTCTACGATTATCAATCATTTTGCAGCAGTTTGCAACACTCAAAAAATCCTCTCTTCATCTACGTGTCATTCAACATGAATTCGCATCCGCCAAACTCTTCATCAGAAAAAATTTCGGAGATCAGTAATAATGCTATTGTCGACAAGACGCATTTGGCATCCGTGTGTACACACCTTTGTAATCAAGTTAGTACTCTTCGATAAAAGATAATTCATTTTAGAATTAAATCTAGTTTAAGTGTAAAATTACATATCTTTCCATGCCTATTGCCATAATAGTAACGTTATACATAAGGAATGATGTACTAATGTTTTAAGTATGACATTGTATCGCCGTACTTTATTAAATAGTATATATATTGAAACGTGAATGGAAATTATTCATTGCGGTTAATTTTTGCTATTCAATTTTTTTAGTTCAGTAATTAATTAATTATATTCAAAGACATATTTTCTGCAACAAATGTTTTCTATAAAATTTTGCAAAATAACAGACAGTTAAGGGAAAGTACTTAAAGAGAAAAAATAAAAAGAAGTAACAAGAGGAAGTAACAAAATAAAATCTCACTCCGAAACGTCTCCTCCATTCCTGAATCGTAACGGAGATGACATACTGTTGATAGCTTCTATTGCTTCTATCCATTTATCTTTTGTCTCTTTCTTTCATTAATTATTTGAATTTCCTTCATTTTCTACTGAAAAAATGTCTCATTGAGCCTTAATTTCAAAACTAAAGCCAGCATTTGAGCAGTGTAATAGCAAAGCATTCATTGGATATTAGAAATGTGTTGTTCCCCTAATCATTATACTCTGATGACAGAATTTAAATTTACTTCTACAATATTCACTTTTATACATAATTTTAGCAATTTGCAGCTAAGGACCATCACTAACTTGTTGATTGATTTTGCTGTGGATGTTTGTGATGAATCAGCAAATGCACTTAGTTTGCTTCGCGAATTAGAGGTTATCTTTGCTCCCAATTACAGTTTTAAATCATTCCTTTTTTCAAAGATTTATTTTGATTCAAGAAAAGTTTTGAAAACCCATCAGATAAATGTACCTGTATAACACATCTGCAGAGGGATAAATATTATTGATATTAAAGAGAAATGAATATATAGGGAGTATGAAATGCAGTCACTATATTTCAGGACAAGGTATTGCCGTTTCTGATAAACTTAGATGTCGAAATGGCGGCAACAGAAAAACTTATCCGGATAAACATTGATACAGCAAGGATTAGTGACACTAAAGTAGACTGGTTGTTGAAATTCAATAAGTGCAAGGTTCTCTTAGCTTAAATATTATAAATTTAACAGGAGAGAGTGATGAAAATCAACGATCATAGATGAGAATAAGGCATAAAAGGACTAGTGACAATTGAATACCAATTTCCCTTGAATTTGTTTGATGAATTAGAATAAATTTAAGAAATCATAATTAAAAAAGTTAAAAACTCTTAAAGAGAAGTTTTTATTACTCCACAAAGACATCACGAACCACATATGTTTGGTTAACTCAAATTAGTTTTCCTACTATCTTTTGGGATTCTTAGTCTGAAATTCATATTATTCAAAACAGAGATAAATCTAAATTGTAAGCTTATAACACCAATCAAGTACTTCCGTTTATTTGAGCTGGAAATGCGCGAAATGCTGGCTACCCTTTCTGGTGCAGTGTATGAAGATCTGGAACGAGTGCTATCGTTGAGGTGCCGAGGTTGTTATGGTGTAACTTTCAAACAAGAATTGATGCTTTCTTTACGTCAAATGAAAAACAATGTTGATAAATTACAGAAACAAATCAAATTCGAACAAATGGTGCTTACTCATTAATCAGTGATGTATGTCTAGAAACCTTTCCGGATTTTCTTATCACATATTATTGCTTATGAAATATTTTTGCAAGAAACAATTAATTCAATGTTTAAAGCACAATTATACTGAACATTCTAATCAAAATACTCCGTGATAATAGGGTTCAATTAACGCCATCAATAAACTATTTGAAAATTGTTTTTTTCGACATAACAGAAATAACAACAGAATGTTGAAAAAAGTAGTTCCAGAATGATTGTATTCATCATCAATTTTGTTGGATTCCTGCAAATATGTAGCAAGTTTCCCGAGGATTCCCAGATGTTGGCTTTGCCAAAGATTCTCGGTGACTGGAGTCTTCACTTCTATGAATGTTAATAGTGACCAAGCGAATTCCTTCGGACGACGTGAAGAGAATTTATGGTGTATGTATTGGTGTGTAGAGCTGAAGAAGAGCAGGTTACTAGAATCAATGATCATAGAATATAAACGACAGGTAAACAGTATGAAAATCAGGAATACGACAGAGATTAATAAGATTTATGTAATAACAACGTAAAGAGCGAAGAGAGAGAAGAAGGGCGAATTGCAGCTCAAAAGAGGTAAAGAAGAGAATGCGGACAGCAAAGAACGGAACTGGGTTTGGATACGAGTTGCGGTGCGAAGGGTGTACGGTATAGTGATGTGAAGGATGACTCCCTCAATTAGTGCAAGTACTGTCACGGATTCTCAGGGGAAGGGAGCGGAGATAAACTATGATAGGGAGAAGAGGATTATTATCAGTACAACAAATGAAGCGGCATTCCTTGCTCTTATGTGCTTCGCTATTACTGTCCAGATTGCATTGTCATTGGGATCTTATTCCGGTTTGTTTCTGCCAGTTTTCATTAATTAAATGTTTTAGTGGTTTTATCTTCATCACGATCTTTTTCTCAGATCTTTTCTCATTTGGATATATCACATTCGATGTAAAAAGTTCATTTATATTTTAAATACTAAAAGGAAGGATTTTATGTTGCTACCATGTTGTATTGTGAGTAAATCATCTTATTTCTACTCTCCTGATACTAATAATTCATGTTTTAGGTCATGCTACCCCGCCGATGTATGGTGATTATGAGGCTCAAAGACACTGGATGGAAATAACGTATCATTTGCCTGTTAATCAATGGTAATGACGTACCTATATAAGTTAACTGTGCTTATCAAATATTTTGTAGTTGTTCACTAAAACGAATTGAATCTTCGTAGCTAAAACTTCTGTATGCATATTTAAAGCTTATTTGCAGCAATTTTTGCAACAGTTCTGTGTCTTTTATGGTGCTCACATGTGGCTAATTTCTTCTTTTAATAGGTACGTAAATAGCAGTGATAATGATTTGAATTACTGGGGATTGGATTATCCACCTCTTACGGCTTATCACAGTTGGCTTCTCGGGACTGTGTGAGTTGAGTTCATCCGTATTTATATTTTTTATTTTCGAGTTGCTCCAGAATTTGAGTGCTAATTATAATAAAACTGGACCGCATAAACCTGAATCGGTATATAACAGATGCGTAATTTTGCGATTGAACTTCATGTTCTTTTTAGAATAGTAGCGGAATATTCATATAACTTAAAATCAAGATCTTATCTGCCCTTACGATATTAGTTACGTTATTGGATATCCGTAACTTTTAGTTCAAATGATAACTTTTCAGAGCGAACAAGCTCAATCGTTCATGGCTGGAGCTGCATACATCAAGGGGAATCGAGACAGAATCTCACAAAATCTTCATGAGAATAACTGTTTTAGCAACATATTGGACAGTTTATGTTTCTTCTTTGTTACTTTCAATCGGCTTTTTCCGCAATATTGTATCTTGTAAAATGGTAAGCTTTATTTGAAGTTCACTTTAACAGCGAATAGTCGTTGTATTATTAATATTTTTTAAAGCTGGATGTGGTTTTCTTGTTTTTCAGAAATATGTTTGTTTGAAGTTCTGAATAATTTCTAAGCAAACACCAGAAAAAAGGCTAAAAATGTTATATGTTGCAGTTTAATTATTGTTCAGTAGCTGTGCTGTACCCTGGATTACTGGTTATGGATAATGGCCATTTTCAGTTGGTTTTGAACCTTTTGTTTAAATGTTTTGTATCACATTTAGAGAGGAAATTTCTATAACGGAAATTGTTTAAGGTCCCGTTCAGGCAAGAACAAACTTGTAACACTTCCATTATACTCATATGTTTATTTACTCAACGAAAAAAAATCGGTTACCGCATTTTAGTTGTTTGTGATTTCAGATATAATCATGTATCACTTGGTTTATTTCTCTTTTCATTTGCTTGCTTCACTTCAAATTATCTTAAATTTGGTTCAATGTTTTTTGTGCTGGCGTTAAACTTCAAGCAAATGGAGTTATATCATGCCCTACCGATTGCCACTTATTTATTGTCAAAGTCATTTCCGAACAATAATCGACTAAGCGCGATTCAGAGGTTTTTTTTTATTCTGTTTAGTTTTGTTAGTACAAAAGCCAACAAAAAAGTGGAAGGTTTTATTTTTATTTATAAAACTAGAAAAAAAGCTTAATTTTGTGTCCTGCAGATATCTTTCTTGGGTAAAGCAGTTATTCATACTATTTATTACTGTCGTTACTACAATTGGGTTCGTCTGGTTTCCCTTTTTTGTCACCAGATCTGATTTGATACAGATTTTGCATCGGATTTTTCCATTTTACCGTGGCATTTTCGAGGTACAAAAGTAACGTTCCTTTATTTAGCATTTTTTTTCTTGCTTCAAACTAGAATTGGTAAAGATATTATCTAACAACATTTGTTTAGGATAAAGTAGCGAATTTTTGGTGTTCTATTAATGTATTATACAAATTGAAGGATAATTTTGAAATGCTAGTCTTGTTGCGGATGAGGTATCCATTTTCAAATTTTTGCTTCACTTTTAATTAGACCAAATTCTTTCGTGTTTTGCGACTTACGAATTTCATTGTTCACGAAATTTTTGTTTTTAGCGCCATAATGGTTCTTGTAACGAACATTCCATGGTTATTGTGTTTGTTTCACTACCCGACAGTGATCAACTTCAAATATGGCTTGTTGGCATCCAGTTTATCCTTCTTTTTGTTTTCATTTCAAGTTCATGAAAAATCAATCCTTCTTGTAGCACTGTATGTTTTTTTCGGATTTTTTCAATTTCAATGATATTTTAGATCTTGCTCGAAAATGTTTATTTCATTTGAATATCATTTTGTTACAGACCTGGTATATTATTATGGAATGAAAATCCTGTGTTTGTTTCCTGGCTACTGATCATTTCAAATACAAGGTTATTTTATTTTTCTCTCTTTTGCATCCCTGCTGAATTCGGTATTTTTCATTAAGAAGCCATCTACTTGTATTTTAAAAACTATTACTTCATTATAGACTGCAGATGTATTTTTATTGATTAATTCAACTATCGAAAAGAACTTAAGCTAACACTCTACATAATAGTGACTTGAAATCCTTTTATTTTGCAAAGAAAGACGATGAGGTAGCTTATTTCCAATATCCTGTTAGCTTTGTCATGTCTTGAATTTATTAAGTTTTTTATTTTCGGCTAAGTTAATAAATGCCCCTGCTATCAGACTCCACCACAGGGTGGCAGTTTTTGAGTCCTAAAATGAATTAGATATGACTTTTTTGCGAAAACGAAACTTGTTTTTCTGTTTTTCTACTTGTGTTTGACTGATGAGTTACAAAATATTTTCAGTCTCTATCCACTGTGCATCAAAGACGGCAATGCTATTCATTTAGCTCTGTTTATCTTTTATTATATTATTTCATGTTCATCTTTCTCAAAACTTTCGGTATTTAAGGTACTTCGTATTTTTTTTTTAAACGAAATTTCTATTTGCTTAAAATATTATTCTCTTATTGCAGAAGAATGCGGCCTTCAAGGCTTTGTCTGACTTCCAGGTATCAATAGTAACTTAACCTGTTCTTAAATTCACTATCACTATTTTGTATGTTTCGGAATTATTGAGATGATTTTTAGCGAATGGTAGTTCATGGAAGCTGCTTGACATCGTTGATGTTATGTTTGACAAACTTACTTTTTGCGCCACCAGCACGATTTCCTGACATTTTCTCTCTTTTGATAGCAGTTTACTGTTTTATTCATTTCATAACGTTTTTTTTGTATATTAATTTGATTGCATTAAGGTTCAGATTTAAGAAACTGAAAACTGTAGAGTCATTTTTTATTTCAGTTTATGACTCCTAATAAATAGTAATTTTGTCGTCCTATTGCTGTATTGCTCGATATGTAGCATGTATGATTGCTAGTATTAGCCAGCTATTCAGTGGAAACTATAAAAGCCAAAATTTTTTTGCATTTATCACCAGCATTCAATAACTGTATTTAACTTACTTTTTTATAGAATTAAAGAATTTTTTAGTTTTTTATAGAATTAAAGAATTTTCTAATTGTAATAAATTGTTATATTTCTCAAACAGTCTGAAATAAGTCTTTAATTCTATCACGTACATTTATAAGCTAACTTTGATGGGTGGCATTATATATCATATTAATTATGGTAATATCTAGGCCTGGTAATAACCATAACAGTCACGATATATATTAGTAGCAAAGAAAAATTGGCTTTCTATAAAATTAAATCAGCTTGCTTAATATAATTCTTCTGAAAGATATAATTAAAAATAATCTGTTGATACGGCGATTTATGTTCTATATTTATTTACTTTTCACTAGATACGTATGTTACTTCCCTTTGGGACATTACTCGTTATTAAGTATTTCTTATGCTCAACTGCGGAAATGTGTCTTAATTATTTTATACGAATAATACCACATTCTGAGTAACGTTTGGAAAAAAAGAAAAGAGTGAATGTATAAGACGATGTATGATGCAACAAATACTCCGTGTTTATGATTCTTTTCCGCCACTTATATGCTTCCGCTACTGAAAATCTTTACATAAATATCGCCATGGACATGAAAAATTTGCCAATGAAACGTTTAGTATTAAAGTATAAACTGAACTACATCATTGCCAAATTTTGCCACTTTTAAGAGGTTATAATTAGCAATTGTTTTATTTTAATAGGGGAGGACAAGCAATTATTTGCTTTGACGGTGAATATTATATAACAGTAAGATTGCGAAAAAAGAAGGAAAAAAGCTTGAAAAAATATCAAAATTGGTTTTATAACTTACGGAACATAAGAGACTTAATGCTCATTTAATTTCATTTGGAAAAGATTCTTTGTATAAATTTCTCTTTCCGGAATTCTTAAGTAACCATTCTGTTCAATAACAGATGGTGGCATATGGTGGTAATTGATTGGGATTTGAATAGAGGATAGGATGTCATTGACGTTCTGGTAATTACCATAACGTAAGGGAGGATTTGCATAATTATGCGCTCATGTTTACCTGGAAGATAACTATCAGTATATAATAGTACTTAGTGATATCTATTTCATATAAAAAATGATTAAATTTGAAAATAAAGTTTCATTTCGAAGTTCGATTATACTATTTTCATATAATTTGGGAATATTTTCAAATTTTAGAGAAAAGAGAGCAACACCACAACAGGTGAAATTTTATTAAATATGAATTTTGTTAAGGTAAAATAGCGTTTAAAAGATGATTGAAAAAGTTTTGTGCTGTATTTAAAATTGTTTTTAGTAAGTAAGAATATATTCAATGCTAGCAGGTGGTTGTTTAAAAATTTCTATCTTTGCTTAAAAAAAGATATGGAAATTGTTGATATGGAACTAATTTAAAAATAAGTAACTGTTGATAAATGGCCACTATGCTAATACATCGAAATATGGAACTGATTTAAAAATAAGTAACTGTTGATAAATGGTCACTATGCTAATACATCGAAACTTTATTATATAATCGAATGTGACCCCATCCCCTCCCCTCTGTTTCAATAAGTTCTTTAGACTTAAACAATATCAAAACTAAAAAGCTAACCTTCCCATAAGAAATAAATTTCGCTTTCAACTGTACAATTACATTACATCAAAGTTGCATTCCTCTTATTTCTTCGAATTTAAACTTCCGAGGATAGATCTTCGAATTTTTGAACTTTCTTTTTTCGCAATCTGATCATTGTATCATATTTACTGTCAAAACAAATAATTGCTTGTCTTCCCCTATTTATGAAGAAAAGCAATCGCTAATCATAAATAACTCTCTTAAAACTGGCAAAATTTGACGATGATATGGTTCAATTTATATTTTAATATTAATTGTTTCATATATTGGCAAATTTTTTATGTCCACAGTGATATGTATGTAAAGATTTTCAATAGCGGAAGCACATAAGTGGCGGAAAAGAACTATAAACACGCGGTATTTGTTGTATTATACACCACCGTCTTACGTAATTCATTTCCAGATACTATCCACGGACATTGTCAAATACTCTCTTATTATGATCAGATAATAGAGTTATCATTTATGTTATATGTGTAATATAGTATATAAGATGAAAAGGATAATCGAATTTACAACAGATAAACTATTATATGTTCGATTATCTTATCTTTTTCATCTTTAAATATGTCATCTCATTGAGGAAATTTTAAATTATTTTCTGATTTTCATTTAATCGATGTTATGTTGCAATTTCAGCATATTCAACAAATCTTATATTTGATAATAACTTTAATTAGAAGTACTTAATTGTGAGTAATATTTCAAATTGGAAGTAATGTTTATGTATACTGGAAAAAAAAGAGAAAGAAAACTTGTAAAGAATGATGGGAATTAGGAATTAGAATTAAGAATTAGAATTGATGTGACGAAAGAATAATGGAATAATGAGAATAATGGGAATTAAAATTAAAGGTATTGAAATTCATGAAGTAATCATAACAATCATCCATATCTCAGGATTGCATTAATGACACAATATCAGCCTATCTATAGGTAGAAAGGAGCAAATCTTTACTTATTCATAATAAAATATGTGTTAAAAATTTGGAAAAGTTAAGTGTGTAATAAACTTGATATGAATATAATGAATAAAACAATGAAAATTAGTTTACTTTCCGAATAATGCTATACTGTTAATTTCAAGGAAATATTCATTGTATGATTTCGATAATTTATCCATATATTCATTGTATGATTTCGATAATTTATCCATATGAACTGAACTTAAATGTATTTCATATTTGAAATTTTGTAATTTTCTCTGACCGACATGTACCTTGATTTCTTTACAATACATTGTAAAATGCCCACTAAATAATTCTTTTGATCAGTAATATACATGAATGACCAAATGAATTTGTTTTGTTTCAAATATATATACCAATGTGAATATTGATCTATTGTTAATGTTGTACACTGTTTAATGATATGAAAATCACTAATAATGTGATCAGTGAATTATTAATAATGTGATAACAATAATGTGACATCAATTAATTGTCATATATTTACGACAAGTAAAAGAAAAAGATTAATTTCGTTAATTTTAATTAAATTCTTTCATTTTACAGTTCTTTTCTTCTGTTCACTTTCGTCTTTTCTTAATGCTAAATTTAAATTCCATTTCATAATTACACAAAAAATAATTAACAAAATTAGATTATTTCTTATTAATTAACCTCCTAAAATGAATGTTTTCAAGAAATTCTAAATAATCAAATTCAATCATACCTTTTTTAAGTATAAATTAATGAATATAATTTGAAAGTATGTTATTAATTAAAAGAATTTATAAACATTTCTCTAACATTTTATTTCTAATTATAAAAGAACAAATTTTTTTTGTTTAAGTTAAAGTTTCTTTGGTTATTTGGTTCAATAGTAATTTACATACATACATTAACTTTATAAACTAATTCCGTTTTATAAGAGATTAATTACTTAAACCAAAACACTTTACTGAAATGTTTTAGTAAGCACTTTTCAGGCTATTCAATTTCTACGTTTAAAATATATGTCAAACAGATGGCTGAAAGAACATTTATTGTGTAGAAGGAGTTCAGATTAACCCCATGGTGCGGCATCATAATTGTCAAGTGTACTTATTATTGTTGCAGTTGACCTCTTCCAGCGTCATCATTGAACCGCAATAATGACCGATTGTACTAGATAATATGTAGATATGCGCGCATTCCCTTGGGAGAGAGCCAACCCGTTTATTTACTTTTTTACAATGTTAGATTACATTGAATTTCATTGTAAATGATTTTCTATTCGAAATATGCTTTCAAATTTCAAATGAACAAATAAACTTTTATCGGATAAAACAAATGAACTTTTATCAGTTGTATCGAATGCCACTTCTACTATTATATTCTTACTGTAATCAGTAAATTTTTTTTCTTTTTTATAAGAACATCAATAATCTTTGAATTCAAATTTGCAGTGAAATTAATTAACGTATGATAATATCAATCGTTATCGATATGACATGACAAGAATAACGAATCTCCTCTCAACTTCTCTTTTAAAATACATAATTTGATTATCATTCACTGATTATCATTAACAGTGATTTGTTTATTGATATTGTAAAACATTATTTTACTAATTTGTTTAAAAATTCTTCACATTTCGGAATAATTTCATTCAGTACGGCTTTCCGGCAAAAGAACAGCATTTGTTTTTCATCCGTACAAATTTATTTCATCAAAATTTTTTGAAAGAAGGAAAAAAATAGATGAAAATGAGCTGGTCCCTCAGCTAGCTCCGGAACTCTAAACAATTGACGCTTAACATCACACAGCAATCTTTCATCAAATGACTACTTGCCCTGTCGGTAGTCATCCTTTCATATTTATGATCGCATTAAGGATCGTTGCGTTACATCAAATGATCATCACTCATTGTCATCCTTCAATACATATATTTGAAGTATTCTATTTTACAATGTCATAGGATATTATTAATTTGTTGATTTTGCTAACAAAAAAATCTTTGATAAATTAATAAACATTGAATAGTAAAGTTAAAATTTAAATTTAAATTTAAATTAATATTGAAAGATTGAATTAATAAATGAAAAAAAAGTTAAAAGTAAAAGCTTTTAAAATTTTAAAAGAAAAGAAATTATATGCAAAATGAATGAGCTTCATGGAAAAAAAAGATTGAAAATTTAATAAAATTTTAATTAGAACTTGCGAAGCGGCTTTCTTTGATTTGATTAAATAATTTTTTTGTGGAAGAAATTTAAAGAAACTTCTTTATTCGAATTCTGAAAGAATTTCGAAGTTACTACCACCGCTGGCATTTATAGCAACAATACACTAAAAGTCTCTAAAAGCTTTTATAAACTAATATTTTTTAAATTTCAAAAATTTAATGACACAAATCAAAAGTAAAAGACTTTTCTTCTGAATTTATCAAAGCTTTTTACTTTTGATTTTTGTCATTTAGCGTCAAATTTTTAAATTATTTTGTGAAAATATTGCGCAGAAAACTTTGAAATCACTTCATTTCAATATTATTATAATTTCAATATTTTAAATATGCTTTTCTTAAGAGACAGATGAAAATAATTTTTTTATGATCGTAAAAAATAAAATGATAGAACTAACTATCTGTCACTAAAACATAATAAGAATTATCTTTTAGTTGATATTTCATCAATCTGAATTACATGCGTTTATGTATTGCTAAAGTAAGTTAATCAATAAAACTTTTAAATTAAGACAATTCCCGTAATGTTAATTGTGAGCAATTTAAATTAATTCTCACTGTCAATGAAATTTTTTGTATTAAATGATTAACATTATGTTTGTTAGTGCTTTTAGTTAATATATCAAACGGAAAGTTTGGAAGAGGCAGTTGTGAATTTTTGAGATATCCGAGATGAATTATTATTTACAGAATAATAACTATTAGTAAGAGAAGTGAATTATTTTTGAGTGGGAAAGAAATTTTATAGGAAGTAAAACGAAATTTATTTTTCCCCATTAAAGAATTGATTAAATTGCCAGCAAAAAAATTTTTGCTTAAAATAATTATATTTAATTGTTTCATTAAATTACTTATTATATTATTATAATACAAAATAAACAGCAAATTTATCAATTCTCTTAATGAAATAAGCAAGCAATTTTTAAATTTTTTTTGAACAATAATTTCACTTTCTGAATAATAATTTTGAAGTCTGAAATAACATTTGTATATTAGAAGTTAGCTTAAGGTGGTGAGAACAGGTGGTTTACAATTAAAAATATAAATATTTTATATGTTCATTTGTCAGAACTTTTTTCTGCATCTCATAAACATTTATACTTGTCGTTTTTGCGTTTGCTGTAAAATATTCAACAAATAAAACTTTTCTTTGCTAACTTTTTACTTACTTTTATTATGTCAAAATCATAAGCAATCTTAATTATTACATATCGATTATGTTATGGACAAAGATTTCTGAATAAATTTCTCGTAGCCATCCATAATCAATCATTTTGTTCATTCATTTTTCGAAATGCTTTAAAATGATGAGAGGTTGAAATATCTCTTTAGGCTCTTTTCGACATGAAGTAATTGCTATCATATTAATAGGAAAAGCGGAAATATCCTTCTGAAGCTGTAAGGTAGCACTAGTTGAGTTTTAGAAATAATTTAATTTACTAATTGATAGAAATTATGATTAAATTTCAATTTTTAAAAACACATTTTATTTAAAGAATCCAATTATCTATTATGAATTGAGAAAGAAAAATCATGAAAATAGTTATCATTTAAAAGCAATTAAACCAAAATCGTTATTTTCAAACGGAATAGAAATAAATGTTTTATTCATTACTTTTTACACTTTGTTATTTAATAGTTTAAACTATTAAATATAAAAATTTTTTACATAACAGAATTAAATGAAAACAATCTGTGAAGTTCTAATTTATATTATTACTATTATTATATTTAATGCATTGTTATCAATGAATATTTTAATTAGAATTGTTTTATATTTTAATGAAGCTTTAATTATGCATTTAAATTTAAGGAATAAATCTCAAAGTTTAAAAGTTATCACTTAAAATTGAATTTTTCATTCTTTTAAAAATTATTAAATTGTAAATTTTTTTCAGTGAAATATTCGTTATTGTAAAAATTCATGTAACTATCGTTGAAAAATTTGAATCATTTCAATGATAAAAAAATTTTAATTCATTTGGAAAATATAGAAAGTATTAAATATAAGATTTTAATAAAATGACACATTCCCTTAAAGTGAAATGATTGGGAAGAATATCACGCGGAAATAATTGATCATTGAGAAGAAGCTCAGGTCGTATCGTCTTTCTTAGAGAGAGAGAGAGAGAGAGAGAATCTCTTCTCTTTTCTCTTCACATTTGAAATGACCGATAAAAGGTGAATGAATGAAAAACCATGCTGTACATATATATTCTGTTCCTATTTTAATTTAATAATTTCTTCTCTTTGATAATTTGAACGAAATTTTAAGCAATTCTATTTTTAATAAAATGTATAAATATGCAAATAAATGATTAAATAATTATGGCATTAATTAAAAATAAAAATTAAAACAATTAAGAAATATCTATTCTCGAATTTAATTCCAATATAAGTACCAAAATTATAACATTTTGCATGACTATTATTTTTTTTTAACTGTCAAATTTATCATTTCATTTTATACTAACAAATTTTTTAGAAGCTTTTTTTAACTGTGAACACACACACACACACACACACACACACACATACACACACATACACATACACACATACACACACACATACACATACACACACACATACACACACACACACACACATACACACACACACACACATACACATTAGTGCTTTTTATTGCAATGTAAACATAAACAATGTTGCGCTCGTTGATTTATGTTTTGGAAGTAATTAAACAAATACAAATTTATTTAATCATCAAAAATTTTTTAGGTAAAATTGTACGTTTGAGAAGTTGTCTAATTTCGCTTCCACAAACGGTGTCAATTACTTTATCATCCTTTTATTTACAACTTCTCCGCACATCTAAAAAAGCGACATCTTTATAATATATCTTTTGCCGAATAACTTTCTTTCAATTTAATTTCTATGCGTTTATTTTTGTAGCATTCTAAAAAGAAAAAAGTGCGTCACATATTTTGTAATATTACTTTGAAATTTTAAAAAATGTTTGAATCATTAAACACAACTTGATAAATTCAACATATGAGAAAGCTTTTGATAAATTGGATGAAAGTGCGGTAAAATGATAGAAATTTGAAAATGGATTAATTGTTGTAAATAAATTGAATTGATTGTAAAGGTTAGAGAAGGAAAGCGATGAGATTATTTTCCTTTTATGGCGTCTATCTCATCAATCAAATCAAATGCAAAACATTTAAAGAGGTCTTATCACTTTCAACTATTTCCCTATTTCATTCTATTATGATAACATCCAATCGGAATACTATTTTAAATTTTAAATTCCCACTTAATAAAACTCTATCATATGATATTTCTATGGAAACTAAAAGGCATGTGTTATTTTAAAAAAAAAGATAAATTCTATTGAACATTAAATTTCAAATTAACATTAATAATTCATTCAAAACTAAAATTCTACTTTTCGTGCAAACAAAAAGCTATCGCCATAGCATTTCGATGCATTCTCCACATCATTCATTAATTAACTGATGTGTTTAATTTTTATTTAATGGCAGCAACAGCAATTTTAATTTCTAATAACATGCCAGTCGAAATTGATAGTATTTGTGGAATGATAATAGCGAAATTCGACTCATTAAACATTTGAAAATAGTTTTATGAACAAAAGCGCCGCTTGCTAAAATCTATCCTTCTAACTATAATACATACATATAGTGGGAAAAAGATTAGACATTGAAATAATTTCAAATGAAATTAGAGGATGTTTTTAAAGAATTTGCAGCGATGGATGAAATGAAATGAAATGATTTGAGTAATAAATTTAGTAATTTAATATTTTCATTTAAAGTAAATAAAATTTTATTTTTATTTATTATAAAATAGTGTTTACAATGCCTCATTTGTTGACAATTTCGTTGTAGCAAATTTTATTTTTCATTTAAAATCATTTAGTTTTTCTTTGTGAATTGTATTTCACAAAAATATTATTCGTTTATTTACTTATTAGATATCATTGAATAAATAATGATATTATGCTCTCTTTTTCTCGATTTAAAATCATCCAAAACTCTATTTACAAAATCATACCTGTTGATTTTAATAAATGCAATTAAATATTAAGGGAGTAAAGTATATCGAAAGATGGCAGATGTCCGATTGACAATCGAAATTAATTACCAATACTTTAATGATATTAGGGAACTTACTGCTTTGCATTACAGAAATCTTTACTCAATAACTTTTAATGTTTAATCTAAATGATTAAACTGAAAATTGTATAAAGACAACTGAGGACATCTGTCCGTCCCTATGCACTTCATGTCCTTCAAATTGATCCATGCGGACTGTTTGTATCTGTCATTCTTTCTATCAAGAAGTTTGACCTTGAAAAAAAAAGGCGATTAAAATACAATAACAAAAGAGTGATAGAAGTAAGAAATGGGACAGTAATAATTAATTAAACTGTAATTAGTACGTTCAGCGATTTTTTCTTTAAATGAACTAATAGGACATAGTTCATATATTTCCAATATTCTCCTCATTTTCATTATTTAATAGTAAGAAGAATGAAAAATAAATTGTGCTTGTGAAATTAAATTTCAATAATATTGAAGTGTTGGCAGAGAAAGGTGGATGAAAGAAAATTACTGCATTAACCCTTTTATTACCTGATTGCAATAGTAATCTTTCAGATTTAATCTAAGACATCTATCAATCAATTTATCTATCTATTTAGTGGATGTGTTAATGATGCGAATTAATTATAATGTCTCTTCATCATTCCAACCTTCTTCCTCTTCTCTTATTTTGTCAGGCCTAACTGTAAAATTATCAATCATTCCTTAGCTTGGAGATTAAGGAACTGAAAGATGGCGATTCATTCAAAATTGTTGTAAAAGAGAATTTCTTTCTTTTGCTAAAAACATTCATGAATTCCTGTTTAATGATTCGTTTGATTGAAGTAAGAGAAAGATTGAGAGTGGGAGTGAGAGTGAGAGGATGAGAGAGAGAGAGAGAGAGAAAGATTAATTTTAGGATTTCATTTCAATTTTAATACATTGAAATATACGACGAAACAATGAAAGGATATTACAATTTATTATTCAAAAGAAAACATTCATATGAATTATTTGATGTAATAATTTTTTTTTTGAAATGAATTTGAATTATTCAAAAAATTAGAATAACTTATTTAATTGAAAATATTATATTACTAACTATTATATATTATTTTAATTCGGCTTTTTAATTCAACAAATTCATCAAATTATACTAATTATGCTAAAAGTTAAACTCAGTGATTGTGTAGAAGTATGCAATGTTAAGCTTTTATTGATGAGGTGTTGCTGCCAGGTGATTCGATCCATCATGTATATTATTAATAAGTTAACCATTAAAATGCATATTCATTTAATCCCTACTTACCGATATCATTATGGGCCACTAGAAGAGAACTATGGTCAATAGGCCAGTATAGGGATAGCACTTCAAATTAACTGAATTTCTCTATTTGTGGAAAACTATTGCAAAATGAGAAATGAACGCAATATTAAATGAAATCGCATCCATCTCTCTCTCTTTCTCTCTCTCTTTTTCCCTCTCTCTTTCTCATATTTAGGAGAATTTATTTTAAGTTAAATTGAACTATTTGAGATAAAATGTTTATTTTATGATTGACTCATTTCAAAGTAAAAAAAATTTTTTTATTAAAATTGAATAATTATAAAATTAGTATTAAAAAAATTTCTAAAATATACACAAAGTCATAGTTCAACAAAAAATTTATTTCTTTTGGCTTCTAAAAATTTGAAAAGCGAAAATCGTTGGAAATGTAATTTAATAATTTCTTCAATATTCATTTCCTTTCCTTACTGATTCTTGAGACAAAAATTCTTAATCGATCAATCAGTTAAGCACTTATGAAATGCAAATTTTTGTCGAGAATATTTTAAGATAGTTTTCTGAACAATTATAATTATTTATTTGTCAACTAGCATAAAAAGTTATCTTTTAGATGGAGTGAATCATTGCTGATCGAATGTTTGAGGTTGTAGAAATGAACCTGTACCAAAAACTGCGCTCTATTAAACATTCAAGGGTCAAGTAGATAATATCTAAAGATGAACAATCTGATAACATGACTATTAATAAAGTGCTTGTTAATTTGTCTGCCCCACCTTAGCGGTAAATCAAACATTATTAATAGGAGAGTGTTCTCTTTGCTTACTCTTATGTCATCAGTTGACCCCGACAGCATCCCACACCCCACCCTCACACTCACACTCTCATCCATACTCACACCTATGCCCACACACACACACACACACGCACACCTATAGATAGATATATATGTATGCAGTATTTATTCCATGTCACATATTTTGTTTTGATGTTGTTCTTAATAATCTTCCGCTTCGTTAATCATAATGAGTGTGTATCTGCACCCTTAACAATTTTGTAACTGTATATATACTGCTACAGTAATCCTTACACTATGAAATATATCATCAGAATTAGTTGAAGAAGCTATTTTGAATGAAATTTAATACTCATTTATTATTATTATTATTATTATTTTAAGTATTATATAACAATATTGTGCAATTATCTTAATGATCTTTTGAAATTTCTTACAGTTTTAAATTTATTATTTATCAGTTCGTTAGGTACCATAAAAATTTATTTCATTTTTTAAAATTTGCTTCCAACAATAAATTATCACTTCAATGTTTATTTGATTTTTAAACTTTCTTTTTACTCTCGACTACTGTACAATAATTATTATTTTTTATCAATATCCGATAAAACAAATCATCGAATGATTTTTTAATAATTTTATATGTGTGATTCTTCTTTTCATTCAATGTTCACTTGGCTGACTCACTGGGATTCATTCTAAATTATAGCTAGGCCAGCTAGGCCACCGATTTTTGTTATTTTCATATTATCAAATTAAATAGTGTAAATTTTTCAAATTTTTTCATCATCTAAATCATATGAGAAATTATAGATTATATCAAAACCGGCACCTATTTTACACTTCTAAAAAATTCATTGATAATAAAAGAACGAAGCGATCATACAATCATTCAATACAATCATTTAAGAATGATTAGGATTGTAGGAAAACAAGATGATAGAGAAAATTTATAGAGTAGGAAAAAGATGATACAACAACTAATTAGCTCTTAATTAATTACGGCAACATAGATGGTAAAAATAACTGGTTTGTGGGATGAAAAGTCGTATTTGCTAGTTTATGTATTATATTTGTGTGATTATGAAACAACGGAAGAATTAACTATGAAAAATTAATTTGATTTTGTTCCATTTCGGTATTTCTTAATATAAATTTAATTTTAATCAAATTTTATGAGAAAACGAAAAAAAAGGTATTGAAATTTCCAACTTCTGCTCTTTTTCAATTTCATTAAATGTTGAATTTAATTGTAAAATGAAGAATTCTCCTTTTGTTTCAACTCTTTCATTTACTCTCATTAGTTTTTCTAATTGTTAAAAACATTGCAAATATTTGAAATTTATTGATTTCATTTGTTTCGACAATTTTTCTTCTTTCTTTATATAAGACAATTTCTACGATAAATTTAAATTCTTTCATTTATATTATTACTAATAATTTCGTGAAATTAAGAAGGAAAAGAGAAATTCAATAACATTTTCTTTTGCAATTTTAAAGAGAATATTAATGAAATAATTTTTTATATCAAAGTGACATAATTTTAAGATAATTAGTAAAATAGAATTATATTATAAGTAATATTGATTATCTGTCAGGTAATCTAATATATTGAAATAAATTTGATTTATTATCAAGAATTTATCAGCATATGATATGATATTGTGTATGAAAAATATACCTCAGATAGTATAATATTTGAGAAACTCATTGTAAATATACAGTTGTTGTACGAATTGAATGTATAATGAATCATTGTTTTGATAAATTGAAAATAAAAGTTAGCTGAAATTGAATGATAACAACGCCGCTTGCTAACCAATTTTACAGTTCATTTTGCATAATGAAATTTTGATGGATTTTTTCTCTTTCTAATTATCATTAATCTTTGTATTGCTTTTAGTGATGCAATCGCCTTCTTGTGTTTATTTAACAATTTGCATGAATATATATTCATACCTAATGAATAGAATGGGTCACACCTTTAATCAGAGACTAATGAATTATATTATGTCCAGGTACAAGACTTCCTTCCCTCTTACTCTTTTATTCGACCATTGGTCATTATTAGTTAATTGATTTTTTATAATTATAGTTTATGCTGGCAAAAATGCTGCTGATTATTTTTATTTCGAATTTTTCTTACCATAAATTAAAATTTGATGAATTTGGTGAATTTGAATTAATTTTGATGAATACGAATTATTATGGTTGAAAGGAAGTGTGAGTGACCTTGCGAGATTTTAAACATTTTTCAATCTCAATGAATAATTAAATGTCATTTGAATGGATTATATAAAAGGGAATAAATGGATATGCTTTTTGTTATTTTTCATCAATATGAATTAAACTAAACAACTTTTATTGCGAAATAATGATAAGAGATGATAATAATGATTATCAGATAAACACTTATAACTGCTGCAATATCATAGCCAATATGATATATGAGCACTGAGATAACAGCGCCTTTCAAATTTTATTATTAAAATATTATTTACTAAATGCCACTTCGACACGTGAAATAATTGCGTTTTCTCTGTAGAATTATTTGTTCTTCAACTTTTTTTTTGCTTTCTTTGAAATTTATGCTTAAAAAGAAAGAAAGAAAATTAGTGCTTAGAGAAAAAGACAAACAGACTGAGATAGAATATAATTAAGGAAGTCTTTCATCGATATGAAATCTTAATTTGTTATGTAAAGTTCAATGAAAGTATGATAGTAACGGAATTGAACATTAAGGAAAAGTTTTGCTAATCAATGAATCCATTCAAAAATAAAAAAGATAGAAGCGATTTTCCTTTATCTTATCACTTCTCATATAATATTATCACTTTATTTACAAGTTCACTAAATTTATTTATATGGGAAATAAATTCATTTTTAATTGAAAAGAAGGAAATTATATTTTTCAAAATTATTATAATAACATTAAATTCATCATTTAATTATAGGAAATATAATTCTTCACTTTCAAATAATTCAATAAAATTCGTATACTTTTTTATGATATATTTATGGTTTGATTGAAAGAAAATCGAAGAAACTTTCAATGATTCATTCATATACGCTGTGATGAATCATCATTTGATAGTTATCTATAATCAAATGAGCGATATGATAATGGATCATTCCTTGTAACGTACAATAGATACGATAGTTAAAATGTTGCAAATTAAAAGATCTACCTGAAAGGTACTCTATCCATTCATTATTTAATGAGATGATATTATACTTTCATTTCAACTTCATTTGTTCCAGTTTACAAAAAAGAAAAATGTCCCGATATGTAAGCATCATAAACATCGTATACCAACCACCTACCTCTCTTAGCTTCTCAGAACAGGTTTCAAACATGCATTTTGTGATTGATTTTAACTTTATTAAACATTTTAATATTAATTCTTATCAATCAATCAATGAAGCGTAACAGGTATATATGAAATACGAATTTCTCCCTATCGACCATTATATTTCAAGAATTGTCATTCTGCTACTTCGATATTTTGATACTGCGATATTAGCGATGGCGGAAAAAAGACGCCGTTAGTTTCAAATGTCTTATTGAAGAGAATAGTGATTTTTAGGTGTGGAAAGGGCAAGAGAGAGAGAGAGAAGGGAAGAGAAAGGAAGAGAGGAAGGGAAATGAAAAGTATGAGAAGAAAGAAGAGAGAGAGGGAAAGATGGAATGTACGCAACAATAGGAAGCCATTCATCATACTATTTATTTATTGTCATTTCCATCTATCTATCTATCTCTCTCTCTCCATTTTTTACCTACTTCCTCCTCTTACACTAAAGCTCTCTCAAAAGCTTTATTGATATGTACCAGTTATGTCTCTGTCATTTTATGTCTTCATTAGGGACATTCCTTTTAATTTCTCACTCTTTCTTCTCATTTTCATTAGAAATTTTCAATTTAAAAATAATCATTTCAATCAATAAATTTGTAATTAAAATATAAAGGCAACAATAGGAAGTCAATCATTGAAAATATGTGTGTGATCTGTTGGTTCATTTAATTCTTCCAATTCTTTTATTTCTCTCATAAAATCTTTTTATCTAACTGACCATTATTAGTGGGTAAAAAGTGACCAACATTAATGGGATATGTTTCATTTTTTGGTACATATTTCATTGTTAATAGATCATCTGATATTTAATTGATAACCAAATTTCATATCACCTTGCAGAGATTTAGTGATAGAAGCAGAAAAGTTTTACTATTCAGTTTTTCTTATCAATCTTTATCAAAAGATATACATGCTTGGTATTATGAAAAATTAGCATCACTAAATTTATCAAACAGTTATCAATGAAGGTTAGACTCGTTCTATGTTTCATAAGTGCGCATTTCTTTGTAATCTATGGCATTTGTTTGTAGTGTATGTTGTAAGAAGGAAGGAAGAAATGTGTCCTAATAGTTTATCTGTCACTTTTATCCATCTTTGGCTGGCTCATCTCTTCAAGGACATCACAATTTGTCATTTAAGTCAGCTAGAAAGAAGAGATAACAAAAAGGGAAGTGGTTGGAGCATTTCTGGCTCAATTCAATTTGTTAGACCTATTAGATAACGCTTTTGAATAAATGCAACCAATGAAGCTAAAGGAGCTAAATACGTATGGCATACTCTATAGGCCTCATTTCTCATTTTCAAGCAGCAAATTTTTCAAAATTGTCGGCCTCTTTGAATTGAAATATGTTTGGATTGTTATCAGATTAGCGACGTATCATACGAGATGAATAGAAGTAAAAATGCACATTGGTTTGGTCAGTTCGCTACAAACTTCTTTAGATTAGAAAAGTTGCAATTAAAATTTGATGAATCGTTAGTTGTTGAAGTTATTGCTCATTACAACTATCAGGAAAGGTAAAAGGTAAGAGGTAATTATCCTCAGATTTTTTTGCTAGTGAAAAAAATCTAAGCAAAAAAGAAGGAAATTGATCATAACACACAACAATGTGTATATGTTACAATTTGATTAGCATTTTCTTAAGGGAATAATTTCTGATATTAATATAATAATTATAAAAAAAAGATTAATAATTTTCATTAAGATAATCTTAATTGTAATCGCAAATAATTTCTTAACAAGGAAATATATCCTTTGTTCAAATTAATTTTATCATTTAAATTGTCAATTAATTATCATATCTTTTGGATGTAATAAAAGTATTCGAATTGTATGAGTAAGTAAAGCTTATTTTACTCTTTTCACTAATTCCCTTATTTTTATAGCAAATTTAGGAATGAGTTCGAGCATAGATACCTTTTCTTCTCTTCATAATAAATGGGATCATTCATTTCACTCACAACTAATTTTTAACTGTTCAGGTAGCCCCACCTGAACAGTTAAAAATTAGTTGTGAGTGAAATGAATGATCCCATTTGGTCAGATAATCAATCATTTTGACAGTAAGAGCAAACAAGAAAAAAGGACCCCCTCCTTTCATCATTTTACTTCAGCTTTTATGTTCACATTATGCATACTACAAGAAATCTCAGGAAGTTCGGAATTCCAATAGTTTCCGATTCATTCCTGATATCTCTCTCTCTCTCTCTCTCTCTCTCTCTCTATTTCTTTTCCTTTCTCTTTTTTTATACATTCATGAAATAGATTTTGATTTTTCTTTCCTCTTTCATATCATTCCATTCCAATCACCTTACCTTTATTTCCTCTATGAACAAATGAGATAATGATTGTCTCCTGCGGTCACTGTCATACTATTTCCTCCATTTAAACATTATCCTTCAATACCAATTTTCTTTTCTTTATAGTTCATTATTAATCATCTCAAAATGAGCTAACTTTTCTAGATAATTTTAATTTATAAAGAGAAGACATTTATTATTCAGAGCAGCAAGAAAAGGAAGAAGAAACACGCTGAACCCTGAAATCCGGTTTCTGGTGTGATGTTTCCGTCAACTCATTCATCTATATGCTGGTGGTTATATTCATTGCAACAACATTTATTTATCTCTCAATCCTTCCATCTTCTCTCTCTTTCACTCTTCCTTTCTTTCTTTCTTTCCATCTTCCTCTCTCTATTATTGTGTTTGTTAATATTAAATTTGATTTAAATCAATTACCTCATATTTCAATTCAAAATTTGTTCTATTACCCCTTCTGCCACACTTTCCTCCTTTCTTTCTCTATTTTATTTTTTTACTTTGCGCATTGTTGTTTAAAGTGAATTTCATGACATTCACACCTTCTTCGCTTCCTTTTTTCCTTTTTCTAAAACGCTTCTCTTCTCTTCTCTTCTTTTCTTCTCTCTTCTTCTCTCTTCTCTCTTCTCTTTTCTCTTCTCTTTTCTCTCTTCTCTCTTCTTTCTTCTCTCATAGATAGATGGTGTGCTGTTCGATGTTGCAAACAGAATGGACAAAGGAAATTTGTTTGAATTTTATAAGAAAGCATTCAATTTAAATATTCGTGAAAATTAGCAATTCATTAGAGAAAGGGAAGAGAAGTGATAGCTGAAAGGGTGGCAAATTATTAAATTATATCTGATCGATTCTTATTAGTCATTTATTTCAATGTTATTATCATCCATGATCTCATTAATGATAATGACAACAGTCAGAAGAGATATTTCAATATTACATTTTGAAATTTGAATATTAAATTTTAATTCATTTCAAGTTTTGTTAATGAGATATGGTTATAATTGACTTAGTGATATCTTTACATCTTTCACAAACTTTTGTAAAATAATGATAAAAATTGAATGATAAGAGATGTTGTAGCGAAAAATAACTACAATTAAAATTTAATATTAGAACTTCATTGAAATATCTTCCCTAATTTTTATCATTATCATTGATATAGGTGATAGCATAGAATTGAGAAATAGAAAATTAAATTAAGCTTGCTCAATGAAGATACATTATGAATAATCGATACCAGGAATTAAATCTGAGAACTCTCGGATTTTTAATTAGTTCAGTTTATTTTATTTATTTTTGTTGTATCAGTAAATATAATGGATGGATGATTATATTGTGTGTCTTTTTCCCTATCCTTCTATTTATTTTATTTCATTACCAAAGCAATTAACAGAGAGAGGAAGAGTTTATGATTAATTCAACAAATCAGTATATTCATAGATGATAAATGACTGACCGATAACAAAACAAAGTTGCGACAGTTTGTTTTGTTTTAAATATTTCAATTTGCCAATGAGACTAATCGACCTTTAAATTAATTACCTATCATTATTCTATACTTCTTCCCAGTAATGCCTAATAGAATAAAGAAAAAGAGGGAGAGAGAGAGAGAGATCCTCTCTATGTTTTTAAGAAAAAATAAAATAAAATATTTAAAAAGGATGAATAATATGATTTTAATGAATAATATTTTAGGTAAATTTTTATTTTCATTAACTTTAAATTTATATTTCAGAAATTATTTTCAATTCATAAATAACTATCAAAATTTATAATAAGTTGGAAATAAATTTCAAATAATTATTAAGGAATTAATGAAAGTTATTTCATTCATTAATTTCTCTTATCGTTTTTCTAGAAGAGAGGGAGGAGGGAAATAATGTTTGCATTATATTTATAATATAATTTTATATGAAAAGGAATATTTCTTTTCAAATAGATATACAATTTGACATCGTCTAGCATAATAGAGATAGATATTGGCGCAAAAGGAAATTCATTTCCGCTTATCAGCAATAACTTCCTTCATTTCTTCTACATTACATTAGTGATATTATCCTTCTAGCTTTATGTATTTTTTTTTTTAAATAAATTCATTCAAATTATTGATATGACAATTAACAATTTCATCACAACTATTTAATAGTCTTTTGTCTCAAACAAACAGTTGACCTCCAATAAATATTGTCGCATTAAAAAGAAGAATAGATTCGACATGGATATAATTAAATTCGCATATTTTAGAAAATGTAAATATTATTACCTTCGGAATGAGTTTTGAGTAATTAAAAAAAGTACCAATAATTTTCAGAGGATCGAAGTATTTTAGTGAGTGATCTAAATATATCCACGTAATTCACTGCTGACAACATTATAGATTTTGAGTTCAAATTCAGAGAACAAGCTATTCTGTTGAGAATTCAGACGAATCTGTTCAATTGTCCATTTGTTTATTTTAGCCCTCACGATAATTAGTATCTCTCTGTAAACAATATTTCAAAGGTGTTGCTTAGATCATTACTAATCCTTCTCTCACCGAACTATTTCAATTCATAGTGTACAATTGTAATGATATTATTGGGGGGAAAAAAAAAATTAATTTTAATTAAGATGAATAATTATTGATGATATAAAAGAACGAAATGTTTCTAATTCATCTCATTAGGAATTAGACTGAATTATACTTTATAACTAATCAATCGTTTAATAAGCAGTATATATGTCACATAAATAGGAAAGTATTGTAATAAAAGTTATCCATGCAGTTTCAGTCTGAAGCCACCGCGCTCTTTTGTCCGATCCTTTCCCATTCATATTATAGCGACAATTTGATGTGTGTGCTTTTCAGCATAAATAATGTGACAGACTTTTATGTTAGCGAGAAATTCATCTCCTTTCTTCTAAAAAAAAAGTTAAATGTTCATTGCTAGTGTCTGTCCATACACATACATACATTCATGATTCTGTATGTGCGAGTGTATTTGCCTGTGTTTTATGTATGTGTATGTGTTCATTGGAATGTCTGTCCATACACATACATACACACACATACATCCATGATTGTGTATTTTACCTGTGTGTATGCATGTATGCATTAGTTGAATTATTTGAAAGTATAAGTTTTAAAATGAATAAGTTAAAAGGAGAAATGAAAATGCTCTATTCCTACCTGTCCTTCTATTTTATCTGATTTTCGGTGGGGGAAGAGGAAAAGAATGTTTCTTTGTTGCTAAATAACGCATTGTATTTTTATAAAATTCGTTTCATTAAATAGTTAATTAATCTATCGTATAATATGAATTAATTGAATGGAAGAATTTTAATTTATATTTGAAATGAATAAGAGAAAATGAAATAAGAAATGAATAATTCATCCTTATAATATTGGCAATAATTGAGAATTATAGCGAATAAATGCATTATTAGTTCTTTTTATTCTTTATATTTCAAAAATTTTTTTTGCTTTAAATTTGTACAAAGATTTTTACAATCAATAATTAAATGGAAGTTGTTCTAGTAGTAGTAGTAGTAGTAGAGGCGGGAAGTTTTATGGTGAGGAGTATCATTTCTCTAAACTATTCCCCGGGATTCCACAAATCTATATCATCATACATAATAAAATAGGGCGATGATTTTCTTCACTCGCTCGTTAATCATTTTCACCGAAATAATTATAATAATAGTAATGGTTATATCACAATGATTTTGCAGTAAATGAAAGAAAATAAGAGAAGCAGAAAAGAGAGGGGGAAAGCGAAGACAGAGAGAGAGAAAGGGAAAGAGAGAGAGCACTTCAACTAAGTAATATTTGCATATCTTTTTCGATTTGCATTACGATTGATTTTATTTCAACTTTATTTTCTCATTTTGTTTCTTCTCATCTCTCTCTCTCTCTCTTTCTCTCTCTTTCCTTTCATACCATCTTAATAATTTTCTCCGTTTGAATGAATTGTTATTGTAATTGTTGCCTAGGGGATAATTGAGTGGGATGTGGACACTTCAACTTCTCAAATATCCATAACATTCGACTTCAGTCTCATCCCATCCTAATATGTGATATGCCACAGCTCACCTCACACTTCAAATTTTTAATTCGCTAATCTTGTAGCCAATTAACTAAATTTCAATCCACGAATGCTTCGAAAACTGAAGCCAACTAGTAATGTCAATATGCACTAAGCAGATATTGATATTGCTAACAGTTCTTCAAACATAAAATAATCATTCAGATTGCGACATTAACGCAACATCACGGTGGGAAAGTGCCCACACGATGAGATTTTGGTAAATTTAGGGATTTAAAATGATTTAATATATAGTGGAGAAGATAATTCATTGAAGTGATGGGAAGCACATAAAATTAAGTGAAGAGAGTAGAGATTAGTGGTATGTTAAAAGAAATTGAAAATTCTCGTATTGAATTCATATATATATATATATATTTCTTGACCAATGGCCATTTCTACGCTAATTTGTCACATTCAAAAGTCATAGTTCGGTGGTCTTTTAAGAAAAAAATTTTTTCAATTCGCATTTCAATTATTATTTTTATTCTCATATTGACAGTTTTTTAAGATTTTTTGTGGAGAGATATGAAATGTGTAAGATTTCATAAAAAATGGAGTCAAATAAAAATTCGAATTTGATGAAAGGACTGGATGGAAGAGGAAATGCATTATTGGTATGATTTGTTAATTGTTGAATGATGATTGGAGCGGGAATGAATTAGGAATCATTTTTCCGATAAATTTTTTATTGACAGCATTTGTTAAAATTCGTGAAAGTTGTCTGGAAGATGCCTGTTTATCCATTTATTTTTAATTATTTAGCTTCTATTTTATTACCTTCGACAATTTGATTTATATTTCTTTGGCCAATTACTTTCCAAAGTTTTCTGTCTTTCTTCATAATTTTACTGTCACACTTTAAAGATTTATTGAATATCATTAAATAGGTTTGAAATTTTTTTTTTGTTTATGTAAATAATTAACAATATACTTTAATGATGGGTTCAATTGAAAAGCTTTCACAAAATTTCTCCTATTAATGTTTATGAGAATGAACACAAAAATCTTAAAATAAACCGAAAAGAGGCTGTTCCATTTAATCGGTAATAGATTAAATGATTAAATCATTAGTGACTTCAATGATGGGTCAACTAAAAGGAATAAATAAAACGTCCAACGTTGCCAATGCTTCTTTAATTGCGGCCGACGATATACAACGAGTTATACTGCCACCAACAATCACATAGCGCTGAATAAACCATTCATTCTTTCATTCATTTGTGACCACTAAAATAACACACTTCGAAAGATTTCTATTAAAGTGAAAAACATTCTCAATTCAATTCATACAATAATTCAGTAGCAAATGATTAAATGTTCGTTCCCTCCACCAATCTTTTTATTTCAATGTGTTGCAAAAAAAGAATATTATTCTTAACTGATCGATCAATCATAATATTTATAATTTATAATATCTTATTTCGAAATTATTTCTCCTGAAAATCTTCCAGATAATATCAGGAATTTTTTGGATAGATTTTTCCCGTAAAATTGTTTGTGAAAAGATCAAAAAATTCGGTATGAGATATTTAACACTATGAAATGTTTGTTTATCACTTAGTTTCCATAATGTTTATCGTTTAGTTTCACAATATCAATTATACACATCATTTTACTATATATTTCGGGAAGCAGCTTTAATATCTTATATTGAAATTTCAATCCCAATAGTTAGAGTGATGAAATAATGTTGTTGTCCTGGTAGTTCTCATAGCTGGAGATTTTTTTTAACAATTGGACAACATTAATCGCCTTAATATGTATTTTCCAAAATTGTAAAAGTTTCCTCTAATATTTTTGTTCATATTTATTGTTAAAATATTGCATTGCCACGATGAATCATATCAACACAGTATTAATTTGGGTCATTGAAATGAATAGTTATTAATTTTAACAGTGTTATAATTAATTATTCAATCAATCTGCCTACACTACCGTAGCCCATCATACAATTCAAAAGATTCACTTTTATGACCTCTACTACTACCAGTTCATATTGAAGAACAGAGAAGACAACACAAACATTTTTTCTTTTACTATTACATCTTTTATAAAAGAGCATTGATTTTTCTAACTGACAAATTAATTGCTTTAATTTTTAAAATATAATTAATATGGTAGTATCGTATTGATTGGTACATTATAATAATTTATGGAATGGAATGAAAAGAATATTAAAATGTAAAAGAAAGCAAAATATTTCCTAATTTGTGTTATAATTATAATAATTAATAAGTCTATAAATTATTTAATTTTTACCTCATTAAATTGAAAATATCTTTGTTTTTTCATCAAATCTTCTCCAAACATTTTATCATTTTTTTAAATTTATAAAAAACAATTTAATATAAAAGTAGCAATGAGAAGAGAGAAATATTTCTCTTTTAAACTACACAGTTATTGCTAAAATTTATTAGCATTTATTTTCAAACGATCATTCTTCTAATAAAGAATAAATGAAAATGAAGTATAGATCGATCATAAATCAAATATAGTCATCGTAAGGTCTCATAAAGCATACTGTGAAAGATTTTAGGTTTTAGTTGTGAGGGATAGATGATTATAGTGACTGATATATCTATCGGAGAGAATTCTCGTTTCATTTACGAGAAAAGCGCTCCATTGATTCATTCATTTTTACTAAGCTTTATTTCTCTCTCTCTCTCTCCTCCCTCTCTCTCTCTCTCCTACTCTTAGCTATGATATTAATTAAATTGAAGGAAGTATGAATAATAGTTGTGAAACAAATGCAAATCTATAAATTCTCTTTTAAAAAAAAGTTATAAAAATTAATTTTAATTAAAATGAACTTTTAAAATCGACGAATTTCTTATTTCGAAAGATTTTTTTAATTTTTCATCAATCAACATCGAAAGAAATATTATTGATTTTTTGCAAAAATGCCATAAACATTATTTTTCGGCGATATGTTATGATATAAAGAAGAAATTGATAGGATATAAAAGGTTGAAAAGAAGAGAGATTAAAGAGAGAGAAGGAGAGAGAGAGAGAGAGAGAGAGAATATCAAATTTCGAGTATTTATCTTATCAGTTAAAAGGTTGAAAAATATTACATGCCATTTAATTAAAAAAATATAATTAAATTTAATATTGAATTTAATTTTAAGAAAGCAAGAAAAATGGAATACAAATAAAGGTATGTTATTGATTTTCTCCAATAATTCAAATGAACTTCTGTTCCTTTCCTTTTCTTTCTCTTCTCTATTAAAATAGACTTCTATCATTTGAATGTTAGTTATTAACTCTTTGCTTTTATAAATTAACACTTATTAATTATTATCTAACTTTTCTTTTTTCACTAAAAATTTTAACTAACAAAAATAAATTTTAACTAACAAAGAAATAATTTGTCTGATTTAAAAATTTTAACAATTTATCATTCATTTTTACACCTTGCTTTAATTAACGGTAATTATCTTCGAGAGAGATATGCTTCTCTTTTTTTCTTTTTACTTTCTGTTACTTAAAATGTAGCTGAAATGGATTCAAATGAATGTCCTTTTTAAATATATTTCATTTTTCCCAAAAAGTTTTTACATCATTTTGTAGGGTATTGTTTTCAGATCACAGTCCTTCTCATTTATGATTATTGCCAGTTCTTTAGCGGACAAATATACAGCGCAAAAGAGAAATAGAAAAAGGATTATACTATTAGTATTGATCGTATAAGCGCTTGTAAAATGATAATAATTTAAATTTAACTTTTATATGTTGTGTAAGAATTTGAGAGGAAAGGACGAAGAGATAGTAAAATAGTATTTACGATGTGTACAGGAAGAGATGTTCAAAATAGATATATGTATATGAATTGTGGGGAACAAGGATAATCATATATTATTATGTTTAGGTATTATTTTTGATTATTCAAATATTCATACGACCAAGATATCCCATTTCATTTATCTTTCCTATAATTTTGCATAATCATTTAGTTGTGAAGAATTTTATGCAACTTCTTTTTATATCGCTTATTAGCATTTGTATGTTTGAAAAAGTAAGAAGATAGGGAGTAGTAGAAAGAAGGAGAGGGAGAGAGAAAGAGATTAAAGGCATTAATGATATGATTTATGTAGATAAATAATTAAACTGATAATAGATGATTATATCATGAAATAGTTCGAGGTTATGAGAGGTCTTTCTGATACATTCACTTCTTCCTTAAACTAATTGACAAATCGTTTTTTTCTCTTTCTCTCTCTCTGCTTTCGATGTCATTTTATCATTTAAGTTCAAGAAGAGAGTTTCTAAATTATTGAATTCAATATTTTATTCATATCCATTGTTGTTATTGGTGATGGCGCATCATCAAAGTGCAAAATCTTTAGGCGGTGAAGAGAGAGAGGATGGAAGAAGTGCAATTGATAAAATTGAAAATGCCAACAGCGCCAGTGGCAGTAAGAAAAAAGGCGAGAGAGAGAAAACGAAATGAATGACAATTTTGACGGAAAACATGAAAGAATGTAGAAAGAAAGGAATATAGTTGGTAGTGTGTTGAAGAAGACAGAGAATGAAATAAAGAGGTAAAAGTGTTAATTGTCGCTCCATTGATTCTCTTCGTTGTTTCTAAGATGAATTAAATATCAATAATATTCCATTTATTTTATTTTACTTTAAAATTTATAACTACCGAAAATTTTTATCGCAATTATTGCAGCAACTTAATATATGATAGGTATGATATAGTAATGAGAAGAGAATGTATGAATAGGTATGTAATATCCATCTAATAATATAAGGCCTATCATTTCCTTAGACATTACTTATCAGAAAATGACCCCAATTTATCAAGGTGTGCTTCTTTAACATTACTTTTTGGAAATAACTCATTGAATAGAACTAATGTCACCGTTAAAATAATAAAAAATCAATAAAATGATGTTTAGTTTATATTAATTATATTGATTAGAATGTTGAAGTTTGCAACAACTCAGTGGTATGGGAAAAATCTTTTTGATTTATGAAATGAAACAATGAATGAATTGTTGTTGTGTAGTAATAGATTTAACAAATTATTTTGAAGCATTGACAATATGAGAAGAATTGTAATATGTAAATTAGTGTATGAACTTGTTGAACTGTGATCGATGCGCTTTATTTCCTTCTTTATTCATTCCTTCCCTTCCTGTTCATTTATCGGATGTGCTTCTTCCAAATAGATTTGATTGAGAGAAGTTGAACGAACTTTACAACTATCATCACTTTTTCAAATTTAAATTTAATCTTTTGATTTGTTTATTGTTCAGTTGTGAATTTTTGACTGAAAATTTTTGCTGTTGAATTCGTATATAATGATGAATGATATTAGAGTTAGTTGATAATTTCGTTTTCTTTCTCCTTCCTGAATAATATCATTGTCTATCCTAATTATCACTGACTCGATGATAATTAAGATAATAGGAAACGAGCAATTGTCGGCAATTGCTGTTAGTAAAATAAAATTTGTGTAGGAGAAATCAAACATCAAATGTTGAAAAATCTCATGGCCACAATAATTTCATTTTATATCAAAAAATTAAATTATTCTAGTGATATTTTGAGGTATTTAATCATATTTTCATTGACAAATATAGGTGTAAATAGTAGTAAGTTATTGGTTGATAGAGCTGTAATAATTGATCGGATAAGATTTTTAGTGGTAATTTAATAAAATGTCAACAACAATCAATGTGAATGTGATCTTTGGATTTGTCATCAGCTGATTGTTTATTGTTTAAATTTCCTCCCAATTCGTTCTTCTATAAAATAATTCTAATTAACTGGCATTTGTATAATTAATTTGAGTGGTTGAAAAATGCTTTTATATGTAATTATTAATATTTTAAAACTCACAAAACAAAAATGAAAAATATGACAGCAAAAGATAGAAAGAAGAAGTAGGGAAATGTGTTCTTTTCTGCAATTTGATTTCTGTTAATTCAATGTTTAGAAGTGGCCGATCGCCGTTACTACTCCTTTCTTTGTTTTTCCATCGTTTCATTTTATGTTTTATTATTATTAACAATTTTTAATGGTGTTTCGCTTTCTTTCTTCTTTAATACATTCGTTGTTTATTATTTGTTATCGTTTCACATTATTATTTATTTATTTATTTATTTGTTTATTTACATATTTATTCATTTGTTTGCATATATATTTATTATTACTGCTGTATTATTTATTATTATTATTATTATTATTTTTTATTATTATTATTATTATTATTATTTATTATTATTAGCGTTAAATATTGTTATTACTAATTATTATTGCTATAATTATCAACAAACTAATTAATTAATTATTTAATTATTATTTGATTAATTAATATTTAGTTATTTATTGTTCATTACTTATTATTAATTAATACAATTATTATAACATCAATAAGAGGAAATGAGATGAAAGGAAAAGAAAAAGAGGTCATTATAGGATACCGTAAACTATCTTGTTTTATTGCCATAATGTTGTCCTAAATTAATCATCTTTTAAAATTAATACCACTTCCATACAAGAGAAAAGTGGATTAATTTTTTAAAATTTAATTAAAATTGACAATTAGTACGATGTAGTTGAAATACGATTTCATTATCATTATCAGTGGTATATGATAAATATTTCATCACAAATATTATTTATTAATTATTTAAAATTAATAGAAGAAAAAAAAAGAATGATGAGATAGATTGATAATATATTTTGAGAGAATACATTAATTATTCAGATGAATATTATAGTCCGCTGGAAATAATCTTTTCATATTGTCCTTTTTTTTACGAAAGAAATGAAATAAAAATAAAAACATTTTTTTGATCACTTTGAGCGTAAATGAATTTATGAAATAAACCATAAATGTTTATTTATTTCAACTCAAATACTTTCTGTTTACTCGTTAACATTTTATTATATTGTTATTGTTTGATAAAAATTGAAATATATTTGTCATTCTTTTATAACACTCATCGATAGTTTGCAACAGAATGTTTTCAAATATTAATTTTGTGAAATATTTAATATGAAATTTTCAAATGAAAAGTTTTTTTACCTGTTATTATTTGAATATGCGTACGATAGAGAAAATATTATAAATTAAACAATCGAATCTTTTTCGCTGCCTCCATTAATTACATTTAATTGCTTTATTGTTTGTTTTTCTCATTGCGCCATTTCAATGTGTAATGTGCGGCTTTCTTTGTTTTAAAATGATAAAAACCTTTTTGAACATAAATGCTCAAATGGTAGTAAAGTTATTTAAAAAGTTAACTTTTTTAAAAGTGAAAAATTATCACATTTTTTCTTATATTCACAAATTACCTCTTTTTGTTTGAAAATTTCTTTGATTTTTCGATTTTCCTTTATATAAACATTTTATTTAGACTTAATTTATAATTAATTTTCTTTTTCTTTCTTTCCTTCATGAAAAAAAAAGCTCTTCGATGAAAATTTCTTATATGCTTGTAAATTTCTTATTGATTACTATAAATATACTTTGCATATTATCGATAAGTTTTAGATGAAAAGCTCAATGAAAGAGGTAGCGAAGGGATATGCATTAGAATGAAATATTAAATTATTTATGAATGAAATTTATGATGTAAGCAGATTTATTGATAATATTTTAAAGTTTCATTTTCATTTTCTTTTATCATTCATCGCATTAATTAAAGGATTAAAATTTTGAAATGTATTTTATGGATATTTCATATTTAAATTGTATTCTAATTAATGCTACTATTAGCGATTATGAAAAAAGAAATAAGAATTTAAGTGACTAAAATTCATTCTTATGACTGTGCCATTCTTCTTACGAAGTTAGCCTATATTGCTATATCTATGAGCAAACTCTCAAATTAGTTTCATCGTTCGAGTAAGTTTTCTCGATTAGCGAAACATATATAGCTCAGGCTTATCACCTGATATATTTAATGCAAATCTTGCAATTGCTCAGATGACGCTATTTTGCTTCTTTGAAATTCTTGAAAAGTGTCTTATGTTATTTATGATTATATTTTATTACTTTGTTGCATAAGCAATTATAATTATATTTAGCCCTGCGCTGGTCATTAATATGCAATATCGCCGGTGATAGGTGTGATAGGTACTGTTTCATATTTAATCAATGAGTCATTTCTAGGGAAGAAATGAACCACTTGTCCTTATCACTATCGTTTTACTTTATCTTCCATCTTTCTTTCTTTTTTTTTCTTTCCCTTCTTTGATTAACACATCAGAATGGAATGAACGAAATGATAATATCGAAATGTCCACTATCCATCTGTTCATTCGTATTAATTATCATAACTGATCTGATATGCAATTTGATAGCACTAATTTGTGACATTGATAAGATGATGCTCAGATTACTTTGCCAAAACTGCAACTCATTTCGCTTATTTAATTCATCACATATTCTAATTAGATTATTTGCTGTATCAATTTAGCTTTGTTAATGATAGTAATAACGAAATCAGTAATTGAGCCAATCAAACGGAAATAGAACGAATTGATTGCTAATACTGTTCATAACAGTGATATTATTTATTGTGCAAACAATTACAAGTGGATAAAGTTATTGTTTCAGTTCAATAGAGTAAGATGAAAAACACTGTTATGTAAACAGTCGAAAAATGAGATGAAATTTGACAGAGAAAGAGAGAAAGCTTGATGATAGATATAGCAATAAAATTAGTAATAACTTAACTATTTATGCTATATTTGGATTGGTAAAAACTGCATGGTCTATGAACTCTTCAATTTAAATTCTCTCTTTTTACTTTTCGTTTTTTACCAACTGAAAAATAGAATTATTTTATTCTAATTATACTTTTTCTTCACCGTTATTGCTCTATAATATCCGAAGTGTTATTTGTTTATTTTTGTTTTGTTTATTATTCGTTCCACTCTAGTATTTCTGGATTTTATAGATTAATTTTTTGAATAATTTAACAATTACATTAAATTATTTTCTACACTTTACTTTCTTTATTAGACTTTGAGGTTGAAAAAAAAGGAATGACAAATTGTTAATGTGTTCATAAAGAGGAAATTTTGATACACGAAGATTGCAGCTATAATTATTAAAATATTTTACATTATACAAACGTGAAAGAAAAAGAATATAAAATATTTTAAGGAATATTTTCTTCACACTTTCTTATAATCTACATAATAGTTAACCGTATCGCAACGCAACTAATTTTATTAATTGCATTTCATATTCGAAAGAAACTAATTTCAGGTTTGATAAATATTGCTGAAATAAGGAAATTTCCATTGCTTACGCTGGATAACAGCATGTTGTGAATATTCTTTTCTTAACTATTGATTGCTATTAACGACAATTGCGCAACGCTAAAAGATTTACATAACTTAATCAATCATCAATAAATGGGATTGCTTTATTTGTAAGTTTCTTATCGTTTTTATCCCTTATCGCTTATCACTTTTTTAATCATTTTTTTCTTCGAGTAATTATTAACTTTTCCAATTTCATTTTTTTATCCTCTATTTTTCTACGATGGCATCTGTCATTACTTATCAAATCAAATTAAACATACTCACATGAAATCTGTCATCGTTTTTTAATTCTCCTTCTTTCCTCTACATTCCAAACAACTAACTCTCTGTTGTTCTAACTGATAGAGTTAATAGAGAAAATGCTGCAGGGAATATGAAATGTTTACAAATAAATAAATAAATATGTCTATGAATTAGAAAATTGAAGTTAGAAATTTCACATCACATTTTGCATTCTTTAAATGTTATTTTTACATATTTTATAAAAAAAATTTTTTTCATTTTAGACATATTTTCGTAAATTTGTTACTTTGAATTCATTGATTTAGTTCTTTTTCATAGAAGAAGAAGAGAATGATATGGTTGCCAGCTTGAAATGAGTTTCTTTTTTCGTCTCATTCATTTCTTTTTGGTAATTCACTTCTTTAAAATGATTTTGAAAGCTATCGCATCGTTCTATCTCATTTATTTATTATCCGTCTATGTGCTCACCTTCATCTTTTTTCAATTATGGGATTTCATTGGTGCGGGAAAATGCGATAGGAAGAACGCGGGATGAATGTTTTGGAGGTTCGGTAAAAATGCAGATATATATATATATATGTGTGTGTGTATGTACAATTTGCAACAGAACAGAAAGACAGATACACATTTAGTGATAAGATAGAAAAGAAAAATGAAAATTGTTTGAAAAGTTACTATTACATTATTTAATATGTTATTTTAATTGAATTGTTGACACTTAATGTAACTAATTTTGGTAACAATTTGGTGCTTATTTATTAGTTATAATCAATTATTTCGTCCAGTCATTTTCGGCCATATTTGATGAGCGATAAAAGGAGATGCCTGCCATTGACAGCGTTGTTGTCAATGTTGCTATCGCTGTCGCAAAGCACATACTCGTATCGATTTAATTTTGATTTCTCAATTAAGGATTCATAATTTGATTCATTTATTGAAAGTTGTTTTATATAGCCTTTGCGATTAGTCTAATTTGACCAATTGTAGCATTCATGATTAGTCATTTGCAGATGTTATACAAATCACAAAGGCTAAGTAAAACAACTTTCAATAAATGAATCAAATGTTGTGGTCATTCGTAGATTTTGACCGATAGTAAGCAAAGTGAAGAGTTCTCCTGACCTCATATTATTACACCAGCAAGTACTCACTTGAATCAACTAGTCTTATCTATTGTTGTTTTTCCTCTCCACTGAGCCTTTTTTATATTGTTCGAGAGATGAGTGGGAGAAGAGAAAGAGAAGTATTGGTAACCTAAAGATATGGACGAGAGAAAGAAAGAGAGAGGGAAGGAGTTGATGGTGTAATGAGTGAGGTGATGATTACGATGATCTCTCTGAAAGCGGCTTCCTCATCGCGTTGATGGCAGCTAGAAAAATCATTGTCCATAATTTGGTGATTGCATAACTATAAGGGAAGAAGTAAGAGAAGCGGGCGGTACAAGGAAAAACTTCTCACCAATCCATTCTTTTTCTCACCTATCACCTTCAGTGATTGGAAGAAAAAAAATGGATACTTTTTTTATAAATTTCAGTTTCATTTCCACCACAGTTTCAAAGACTCGCTAACTTCTGGAGGCTGATATTTTCCAGCCTAGTATAAGCCTATGAATTAACAGTCTGTATATTGAGTGGCGGAAGGTCACAAACTAACCGATCTGCTGTAGTTGACCTAGTGATCCTATCATCTTCATCCTTAAATCATCTATTCTGCATCCTTTATATTAAATTAATGGGTCGCATGTGGGGTCATTCTAGAGGGTGGGAGAGTAAAAGGGGAAAGAGGAAGGGATAGTACTGAAAGCTATTTTGTCCAGAATGATTCATTTGCTAATCGTTTACAAATTCCACACTTTTGTAAGAGCACATTAAAGAGAGAAAAAGAAAAGAATGGAAATATGACATTGATATTTTAAGGTTTTTTTCTTGAAATGATAAATTTTGTAATTTATTCATTTCTCTCTCATTTTTGTTTATATTCTCATGAATCGATTTGTTTATTCATTGATAAAAAAGAAATGAAAAATCATGTGATTTATACACATTTGTGAAATACAAATGATATATTGGTCAGATCAATCTGTTTATTATGGTCGTCATTTCAATGACACCTTTTTTTTCTATTCTACCTGATGATTAATAATGAGTAGATCATTAATTAATTTAACCTAGAGGTAGGCTATTAATTAATTTAACCTAAAGGCCACCAATTAATTTGACACTTAAACTTTACATCATTCTATACTTACGTGATCACGTCATCTTCGTTAACTTTAATATATCCATCCATATATTCTGTTTCATATGAAAATTTGAATGGTATAAAGCGTTTGTTTAAAAAGCTTAATTAGTGACCTTTAGGTAACAAAGACCTTTCGCTTCCCATACACCTTTTTTAATACTTTCGTGTACTTTATTATTGTCACTATTATGTTGCAAAACTAGTTAGCCCCCTTTTTTTTCTCTAATACCTCTCTCTCTTCCTCTCTCCTTCTCTCTTCTCGGTTTCGCTTATCTCATCTCATCTTACCGATTAATCCTTTATGCAAATAGAAATGCCTGCTCTAACAGAGAGATTCGTTTTATCCCTCTTCTTATATCCCTTTACCCTTTTCTGATCCATTCTTTTCATTTACATATAGCACTTAGATGTGTTCTTTTAAAATAATGGCAAGAGAGGAAGAGAGAAGAGAAGGAGAGAGAGAGAGAGGGAGGAAGAGGGAAAACTGCTATCACTTTGATCTTTTTTTGCAAGGTGGGTTAATTTATGAGCTGTCTTGTGGACAAGAAATAAAAGATAAAATATTATTTTTGATTTTGAAATTTTTATATAAAAAAATGATGGAAATTTATTGATTGCAAAGTTTAGAATTAAGGCTTAATTTTGTATAATAATTAATTAGTATTATAAAGGTTTCAATGATTCATTTATAATCAAATTAATTATGAATTTATAATCAAATTAATTATGAATATTAACTATGAATTAATTTTGATTTACTTTTAGATAATAAATCAGTTATAATAAGTTAAAGTATTATTATTATATCTGTGATGCACTCTTTTTTCCACTCATACATTTTCTTTTCCAATTAATTTGATCTTAATTCGAGTGAACCTTTTACTGTTTTATGGATGGATAGTGATATTGTGCCCTTATTTCGAATAGAATTTCTTATTTTTCATTTTTGTTTAAATCTTAATCAATAAAGGTAAGTAGTAGTAGTAGTAGTAGTAGTAGTAGTAGTAGTAGATATTAATTCCTCATTTTTTTCTAAAATTCAAAAAATTCAAAAAAGTTTAAAATTCTTTAAAATTCAAAAAAGAGAAAACAATGGCTACAGCATTTTCAATAAATCCAAACAAATTTTCAAAAATCTTTCACTCATAAAAATATACATATTTTCCCTTTTAACATTATAAAAAGTTGAATTCTGCACTAATTTATTGTTGTCAATTATGAATAGTGCGATTGTTTTTCAACCCTCTATCACGTGGTAATTTCAGGGATCGCAATGATAAAATGATTATATTGATGGTACTTATCGATGACTAACTGCACCTCTCATCACTAATACACACACACCCACACACACACACATGCAGATCACTAAATGCGTTCACCTTCTTAAGTATTTGTTTAATAGCACGCATGAGAGAACGGATATGGCGTGTATGCCACTATCGGTTCATATCTTCTACATGTTATGTATGTGTGCATTTGAGTAGTTACGGTGGTGTAGTTTTGTTATTTTTCTTTAAACCACCGCCTTATCGTCTCTGTCCATTTTTATTGGGTTTACACTGCGGGAAGAATTCATCATTCATATACAAAAACAGTTATCTTTGTAACCATTATTTCGATCGCTTATCCTTGGTGATCTTTTATTATCACTTACTACTTATTTCGCATTCATTTTCCATATCTCCCATCACTATAATACTTTTATATATCGCCGTTAGTATTATCCTTATCATTCTGATCATTTTTTCTGATTAAAAAAATCTAATTATTCGTTATTGTTATGCATTTTATTTTTTAAGAGATATGGAGAAAAAATTGGGAAAGAGAAAAGAGTTATCATTAATGTTAGTATGTGCTAAATGTATGGCCAACAAAATATTCTAGGCCACAATTTATGTTCTTTAATATTATTCCAGTCTCCCTTGTTGTTTAACTTGTTAACTTGTTCGGAAGCCAGAGCTGTAAACAAGTGTCAACTTGAAAGAGCGGCCTCTTGATGAAGTTTTCGACTAACAATTCATCGGAATTGAAGTAGCCAATAAGCGAGAAGCGAGAGTCCGTGGATCAAATAATTCATAACATTATTGCTCTAATTAATATCATAATAATTATAGTTCTTTCACCATTATTTTATTATTTTAAAACAATCCTCTGAAAAATAATATTAATATATATTAAAGATGAATTTGTCTGTAAGTTTTACCTTTGCCTTTATTAGTAAAATTAAATGTATGAGAAATTTTTGTGTGTTATGATCGAAGCATTATGTTCCATTCATTTTTTTTTAAATTTTATATTTGGATTTTAATAGTGAGCTTATGTTTCGAAGATTGTTTGTTACTAAGAAGTCATAATTGCTCAGTTCCAATAATAAAGGTAAGTAAGTAAGTCAACCAGATAGTGTGATTGTTCTGCTAATAATAATTGACATTCAATTCTAAGGTCACAGCTGCACAATATTAAAAATCTTTCACGTATCGCTAAAATACACTTCTATTGCAATCGATCCTATAGATGAAGATAAGAGATACTAACAATTGATACATTTGTTGAAAATGTGAAACAAGAAGAGATGAAGAGAATTTTAAATTATTGGATAACATTGATAGATGGTAGAAGTTGAATTTCCTTAATTAAAAGATAGAATAATTAGCTATTAGCTTGTAGACGACAGCCATTACTAAATTCTTCCTTCACTTAATAAGAATTAAAATAACAAAATAAAATGAAAAATGTGAAAGTGAAAAAAACGAATGAAATGTTACAGTGTAATTGAATAGAAATTTGAACACATTAATCATTCCATCTAACATACGTTTATTTTTCTCTTTAATTCGAAATGTATGTTACAATAACACAATAAATGAATTGTCAAATCAGTCTCCCTTCTTAACATTCGACTTTTCTTAATTAATTAATTAATTAATTAATTAAAGGAAAAATTATGAATAGGAAAATAATTGAACAGATTTTATTCATTTCTATCAATTATTAGATCGTTTTTTAATAAATATACATTCAAATTTTCATCATTTGTTCACTAATTGCAATGTCACAAATACATTTCAGAAAACCAATCATTCTTCTTCGTTACATTCAAATAAATACAAATTATCTCTCATAACTTTTTTCAACTTATGTTAAAAAACAATTTTATAATTGAAAATTGTTTTTAATATTTCATTTTTCTTAGATTTAAAAGAAAGCTTCCAATATCTTCCGTCTTATATAATCTTCAAATTAAAATTTGACCCGAGAGATTTCTTCTCTTCTCTCTCCCCGTCATTGAAGACATTTAGGTGATTATGTCTTTGGTAAATAATTCGTGTTTTAAACAACTCTCATTTAGTTTGTTCATCAGCAGATGTATGTATTAAGAAGTTATAGCATATGGACGCACTTCTATACCCTTTCTCTCTCCTTCTCTCTCTCTCTCTCTCTCTCTTTATTTATTTACTACTTTGCTCACAACAATTGTCTATCATTTCATTTCCTAAAAGATTTTTCACCTTTCCTTTTCAAAAGGTTCTCAGTCTATTATTACTGCTTGTTAAATTGAATCAATTTTATAAATAAAATGAGAAGATTTAGCAAATTATTCTGTCAAATGTCACATACAATTATTTATTATCACTTCCATTTGATAATTAATTCTTATAAATTTAACAATGCTTCCATTTTTAAGAAAAAGTTAACAGGAAAACTTTGAGTTATTTCTATTAATTTTATTTATTTATAATCGTGATAATTTTGATTAAGATTTCTTCTTATATCTTATTTTTCCAATATTTTATTAATTATTTTACTTTTGTTATCATTTACCTATTCAATCATGAATGCAAAATTGTTCTTTCAAAAGTAAGTAAAAGAAATAATTATGGAAAGAAAAAGACGAAAGAAACAAATTATAAAGATTTATTTAAATGAATGAATGAATGAAATGTAGCAGAGTAGAAAATCGATTTAATTCGAAAGATGATAAGAAAAATTTTAAAGATTATCATATCAATCGATCTGTCCCATTGTTCCATCCTTCTGTGCCATCACTAACAATCTCTATTATTGCGCGTTGTTTTTCATTGTAAATTTATTTTATCCAATTCTAATTTTACTTTCTATATCGAAAATTATTTTGAAACGAAGAGAATGCATTTTATATTATAATTTTTTTAAATAAGTTTTATTAATATTTCGTTAGTTATTTGTTTACTTTCAGTATTATTTATTTTTAAATATGAATACGTAAAAAGACACAAAGGAGGATTTGAAAAAAATGCAACCTTAATATGCTTATAACAGTAGTAGTATGAAATATATATTGCACTTCCGGAGATTTCTATTTAAAAAAATGATGATAAAAAAGATGAATAATCATTTAATTAATTATTCGTTTAATAAATGATTATTTCAAATTGAAAACTATTTATTTACATGCTTTATCAATTTGAAATAGTGTGACATCATCCGACGGATAATTCTTTTATATGTTAATCATCGAATTATTAATGCGAATTTCAAATGTAATATTCATTAATTCTGCTTATTTAGAGCATGCACATTTGTATTTAATATAGCGCTATATGCAGTCATCGATTAACAAATATATATATATATATATATATGTGTGTGTGTGTATTGGTTTGTTGAACGAGATTCAGGAAGCAGGTTCGAGAAATGGAATTGAACATTCCTGTATTTGTACAATTCTTTTATTTTCATTCGTTTACCATTAGTAAACATTTATGGCTACTCATAAATTTTTGTTTATTTGTTTTTTTTTACAGATACGGAATATTATAGTTGAGAGATTATTTTACTTTAAATTTTAGAATGTTAGTTAGATAAAAGAAACAGAATTCAGAATTCCATCTTTTAGATGAAATTCTGAATCCTGTTGTTACTTTCAGTTATTCCCTTCAAAAAGAATTCTATTTGAATTATTTTGTTAAAAGAAGAAAGTTTTTCATTATTATATTTGTTTTAGAGTTAGAATTAATAGTAAGTAAGTAAGCAAGCAAATGCTATTAGACTTTAACCCTTTCTTTCATCAAAACTTTTCCAATTTAAATTGTTTAAAATTTTGAGTGCATACGGTATGAGATGTAACTTTTCTGATTTACATTTTATTTGATTATTCATTCAATAAAGTTTATAAAAAGTAACCATAAAATGATGGATGAGTGATGGCTTATTATTCTTTGGGTAATCCTAACCTTTTATACATGAATGTGATTTAGATGTCATTCATTATGGATTATGGATTAGTGAAAATGAGTTTGACATCTAAAGACAGCTTTATTAATCAAGTGGAAATGACTTCAAATAATATTTAGTTTATTCAAATAAATTAAATTATTTGAATAAATTAAATAAAAATATATTTTATTTCAATGTTATAGTTTCAAAAAAAGGGAAGTGCAGCAATACTTCAAACAAAAAATAATTATTTTTGAAAATTAATTGAATTCAAAGTTTCAAATGAGCCTAATATGATGATAGTTAGATCACATGATGTGAAATAGCGGCTAGGGTATTAAAAACAAAGTGGTGCTGATTAAAAATTGTACTTTTCCACAAATATATTTTGATGATCGGTTGAAGTGAAAAGGATGGGGTGGAAGAAAGAGGAGAAATGTTGATATGTTCTTTTCCGTGATATCGTTTATTGTTATCATTATTATTGCAGGTAATGGACAGGTGCTGCTATCATTTTTATTATTACAGGTGATGGGCGGGTCTCATACTTTTCATTGTTTCTCCTATGGCCCACAACAACAATAACAGTAATAATGTTATTATTATTATTATTATTAATGATTAATAATTGGTAGGCAATAATAACAATTATCAATTAGAAATTAATGATTGATAAGTGATAATAATTGACAATAATAATAAAATAATAATTGATAGTAATAATAAAATAATACAATTAATAATAATACTTAATAATAATAATCAGTAGTAACTAATAATTAATAACAGTAATAATAATTAATAGTTATTAATAATAATTAATGATAGTCGATAATAATCGATAATAGTGATAACTAATAATTGATAATAATAATAATAATAAAGATTGAGGAATGAATGACTTCACTTGTAATTTTTTATAATGTATTATCATGTGTGTATATGAAGTAATTTTGTCAGATATTTAATATTGCTGTAGAAATTAATATAAATTCAACAGTTTGTATTTTTCGACGGAAATTTGCATAATTGATGAGATTTGACATTTATATTATATTAAAATGAATAATGAAAAAAAAGTAAATCTTGAAATTACAATTCACATCCATCCATCTATCAGTAATTATCGGAGGGAAGTAATCTTCCTGTTCGTTATTTTTATTATTCTATACTCACTGCTTTTATGCTATTTGAATAATTCTGGTCATTTCTGGAAGATATTAAAAGTGAAAAAGAAGCCATTGAAAATTTTTTAAATTTGAAACCCTTAAAGCTAATCTTTCTGTCTATTTCATACAATTGAAATCCATGTGAGAGTATTATAAGGAATTATTTGGTAAATAGTATTATGCTCAAATTTATACGTAAACAATTTATGCTAAAAATAATTCTTAGCTAATTGCAATTAGCAAGCAGTGTTAGTTCAATGAATTTGAATGAAAAGAATTAAGTAAAAGATATTTTTACATTCATCGATTATTGGAAAAGAAAAGATATTAAAATATTCATTTATGGAGTTATCCTAATATTAGTCATTTCTAAATTCATCAGAATTCAAGCTCAATTTTCTCCTACTAAATATTCAACGCTTTCTGTAATGTAATATGGTTGATGAGAAATAAACTGTAAAGATTATTGAGTGATGGCGGCGAAGCATTTAAAAATTTCACGCTGATAACATCATGGGATGGGTGGTGTAAGGAGAACAGATTTGATGTTATCATCCTCTCCCCCGTTTCTTAGTAGCATCAGTGTTTCAGACCGGTGCTTTCTTCCTCTTCTACCTAAATGTCATTTCGTAGCATTTTGTTTGTCATAGTTAGTAGTTTGGTTGTTCTTAGTATTTCGTAACGAAATTTCGAAGACATTTTGAAAATATGTGGAAGCTATCGTACAGTGATTTACTACTTCTGCTACTACTACTTCTCTTCTCTCTCTCTTTCTCCCTCTTTCCCTCCCATTCTTCTAATTTTCAACATTATCAATGATTGGTAGATAGTTTTACAACCATTTTATCAGAATTGAATGTTGTGAATGTTACTGTTGCAAAATTTTTCTTATTAAATCAATCAATGTATTGATCCATTGAATGCTTTTAACTGTCAAAAAGTTTGAGTTGTTGTTTTGTTTTTTTAAGAGCTCAACAAACAAATTTTTATTTGCTAAATTTTAATGAAAGGAACGATTATGTAATTATTTTTAATCGATTCACTTATACACTCATTATTCTGCTACATTTTTATAAAGAAAATTGATGAAATATATTAATTCATTTTTTTCCAACTTTTTAAATTATTTAATTTAAGAGCACAAATTGATTGATGTGATATATATATATTCTGACTGTACTTATATATATATGTATACTTATCTATACTTTGTATTAATTTGAGTTTCAAATTTTTTATAGTTTAGAAATTTGCCCGGACGCTTATTTATTTACTATAATATTTAGGAAAATATTATCTTGATCGTAAATGGATACGCTAATTAATTTT